>VWZV01014164.1:801925-965507 GCA_013397155.1 Irena cyanogastra | reverse complement strand
TTTTTTTTTTTTTTTTTCTGATCACTTGTTGCACCATTGCCTCAGTTTCCCCAGGTGTAACATGGTGACAGCAGCTCCTGGTGCCTGCTCTTGGAACTGGAGGGTTTGAATTCAGTGGTGTGTAGACACAGAAGATAACGATTTTTTGTGTAGCGCCCTCAATGCTGGGTTGTCTCCTTGAGGCTGTGCTGTACCTGGTTGGGTTGAGGTGGTTCCTGAAGGATTGTATTAGGCTCCCCAGCTCAAGACTTGCCAAACAGCCTGCAGCATTGAGGTCCCCTCGTCTGTCTGTCCCTGTGTGCTGCCAGGCTCTCCAGTTCACTCCGCAGGCCCCTGTCACTTTGCCTGCCTGGGGTTGACACCCAGTCAGCTGGTCAAAGGCCATGGGCTCCAGCATCCTGATCTGCAGGGACAGCACAGAAACCAGGTGATGGGCATGGGAGTTGTCATGATTTGGGGATCATCCAGCATAACTGGGGGTCTATCATGGGCTTCTCCATCCTTAATATAATCCAGCTTCACTGTGCTGCACTAATGTGATTGCTGTGTAAAGGGAAACTTGCTTGGCTTTTATTTCTTCTTTAGCATAGTTATGTTTTCAGCTATGAAGGCAGGACAAAGCCAGGGGCTTTGGGGTAAATCTGCCACAGAAAATGCAAGTTTTAGGATGTTGGAAAGCCTGGAGATACTCCAATGGCAGCCATTCTCACTGATGACCAGGGAGCACTTCAGTGCCTGGAGGACAGCGGCTGTGGAGGGCATGCAGCCTGCCAGATGGAGAGCTGTTGTTGCTGCTGATAGGATCTATAGGAGGGATGTGGATATGGCATTTCATTGTCAGAAATAAGCACTATGTGATGTCACATACTGTTTCTCTTTTTCCAGTCCTAATGATGATCCAACCCACCTTTGTGATATTGTGATAATCCTTTGTATTAACAGAATCTCCTACCTGAATGCCAGTAAATTAGTTTAGCACATTCCTGTCCTGTGCCTAGTCAGATTAATATGAGTATTAAGTGAGATGTGGTCTAAAATTGAATCCTGCACAATGTTCTTGCAGATTCCTTCCAACCCAAGAGCTCTCCTGCAAGCCAGTCTGTTGTCATCACTGTTTTAACGAGGTTCTTACTTAGCATTGGTTCTTCTGCAAATTTCTGTCCTTTTTGATTTAACTAGGAATGACTGTGATTATAAGAGAATACATGTATTTGAATATCTTTTTAACAGCTATGCTCATTGCTTTTTCAGGGTTTGGCATTGCCTTTTAGTTCATTTCAGGACAAATATGGAGTGGCTGAATCTCAGAAGGGTCTTTAGGGATGCACATGGGAATTGTATATGCCTGTAACTGTGCCTCTGCGTGTTGGGTGAGGAAAAAGAGAAGGGAAAGTGGCAGATTTAGTGTTTGAGGGCATGTCTACATCACTGCTTGTGTAAATTGGTGAGCTGGAGTTTGTCATACTATGTACAAGTGAAGTTCTGTGCAAATGTGAGAGTAAACCTGTCAATATAGGATTTGGTGATTTTCTGATAAGTTCATGTGAATGTGCAGCTGTTTGTGGGAAAATGCCAGCACATGTAGACATATGTTTATGATAGGAGACTTTGTGGTATGTTATTTCATGCATTTGTGAGTTATCCATAAGTTTAAATTTCTATAGACAGGAAAGAACTTCATTTGGTTTGCTTTTTATCTTAATTTTTGTGACCAGCTGGTATAGCCATGAAAACAGTGGTTGGCCAAACTGAATATTTATACAGCTTAATGAGAACAGCTCAAACAAGACCACCCACCTTAAAATTCTCTCCAGCTCTCTGCTTCCTATCTCCATTAAATAGCAAAGATCTCTGTTGCTTTGAGGCTAAGGGAATGAGGAAGTGCTGCCTGCCTATTTACGGAAGTGTTGCATTTCCTTCAACATGACAAATGGTACAGTGTCCCACACTGAGCTGAGTGGAACAGAAGATGCTCCCAGTCTCTTCCTGCAATGCTGAAGCCATTGTCTGTTTTCAGCCACAGGCTCTTACAGACCTCATGTTGTAATGTTCCTGTCACAGTTTAGTATAGAAGTCAGGATCAGTGTTTGTCATTTCACTGGCCCAGGTCAGGACAAAGAAAGTTGGAGTGTTCCCATTTGGGCTTCCTGCTTCAGCTGAGGAATTGCATCAGGCTTTCCTCAAAGAGGAGAGAAGTTGATGGCAGCTGTCCATCATAAGATGAACATGAGTGGCCATAACGACTCGGAACACATTTCTGTTCTCCAACAGCATCCAAAAGTAGATGTCTGTGGGAGAGTATAAAAGCAAGGCACCCTGTATTGCATGTTCTGTGATGATTTCTGTCCACCACTGTCTCAGCCTCCAGCTAAATGCTGGAGGGAAAAGGTCCTGTATTGGCCTCCTTCTTCAACACAGTAGAATCTGGGGGATGCAGTGTCAGAAGAGCCTATTTTCTTTTGTGCTTGCTCTTCTAAAAGCCTCTGGCAATTTGCTTAGGAAAGGGAAGAACATCTTTTCATACAGCCTTTGGTGGTGTTGCTGTCTGAGAGATTCTTCACAAGGGGCAAAAATGGGAAATAAACATGGATTCTATCTGTATACCGTTAAAGGCTTAGTTCCTCTAGCATGTGATAGAACTGTGTCAGGAGCAGTAGGCACCCATGAACAGAGGCTGTTTTGTAGAAGTCAGATGTGAAAGCTGAAGTACTGGTGTCAGGAGTAAACCTGGATCTCCATGGGGCAGCTTGAGGACTTCCTTCAATCTGTATTTTATGTGTGGGAATTAACTCTGACGTTTGCAGAGCTGATTAGTGCAGGGGGGTTGTGTTCATGGCAGTGATGGCAGCTTGGAGGCAGATGATTTTAGGTGGTGAACAAGGGAGAGTTCATCTCAGAATGCTGCTATTTGGGCTGTGTAATCTGGGGCAAGGTATCTAGGAAGGTTGATGAGCTAAAGAAGGGCTGGTTTTTTCTGCCTTGTGAACTCAGTCACCCCTGGCTATCAGTCTTACAGCTTTGAAAATACAGAGACTGGTTAAACTGATTTATAGCGCTATGTCAGGTGATAATATCATGAGGCCTATGGGAAGTCTGAACCAGTTTTCATGACCTGCTATATGGTTTGGTTCTTGCAAAAGCTGCTGGAACTTGTTGCTGTAACTAATACATTGATGGGCTTGGTAACAGAGTCTCTTTGACTGTCTTGTGCATGTTTGAATTATGGAAGCAGCTTGAGGTATTTCTTGTAATAATCTGAATGGCACCATAACTAACCAAACAGAAGGCAGTACAGGATAAATCAGTTTTAGTGGGCCTTTTATTCAAACACTGAAGAGCTACCCATTGTGAATGGGGGAAAACTGTAGGTCAGATCACTGGCAGCTGAATGCTGTCTTACTGCTGAGGGGATAAGTTGATGTGAATAACAGAGGATTCAAAACTATTACAGGATTTTCTTTTTTGGAAATGTAGTCTGTTACATTTTTACTCTGCCTTGCTTTATGAAAAAGTGAGGAAGTGCCTAGAAGGATGTCAGACATAGGTTAGCTGTAGAGAAATAGAGGATGAGATTATATTTTTTGGATGTTTCTCTGTCTACTAAGATTACAGAGCAATCTTACACATGCAAAATTTTATATTGTAGCAACAACATCCATTTGCTTTATGTTACTTACTATTAGGTTAACTTTGTTGTATCAGATTTACCAAGATTTAGTGCTGGATGCTGTTTCAAGCTGGGATTCTTGTCTGGAAATTGTACCTTAGATTAACTTGAAATATGATTGAGAATCCTCCTTAGTATGTTCTTCATGATGTGAAACTGTCAAGGCTTTTATTTCTTGAAAACATTGCTTAGGCTGTATGGTCATCTATCTTATCTATTTCTAAATTTGAAATTTTCATTTCATATTAATAGCCACTCAAAAATAAGTCATTTTTGTCCTCAGCCTGTTCCTCTGAGAAGACAGACAACTGTTACTGCAAACCCAGAAAGCTGACACATTGGTGTCTGGTGGGCTCAAAGAGTCTTCAGCAGAAGACATCTTGCCTTAGTTGTTTCATGAATCATGTTTCCAAACATGGTTTTGAAACAGTGTTTCTGAATGTATCAACTAACAGCATTCACCAAAACTTTGTTTTTCAAAATATGTACTTTTCCATTATTGTTTTATGTTAGATATTTATTCTGTTTTTCTTTTATTTTTTTTAAGAGGAAAACTAAAAGTAACTGCTTTGTTGCAAGTAAACCATAGCAGCTTTTATGCAGCAGCTGTTTTTCAGGTGAATGAACAAATGTTGCAAACTGATCAGTGTCAAATCTTAAATTATTAATCTAACAGTTAGAGAAAGCATATGGCAAGCCTCAAGATAAGGAGTCGATACACTGTAAAGATTTTGAGGTTGTTGCAGTGTAGCCAATAATGTGGGATGCTGTTAAGATGAGTAACAAGCAGTGTGCAGCATGTGAACAAACAGGTCTGCCTTATGCACCTGATGTTGTCTAAATCAACATTAGCTTTCCTAAACTAGGCAGACATTCACAGTCCTTCCTGGTTTTCTTTTTGCATCAGGAGTGGGGATTGTTTCATTCAAGCAAATTAAAGGAAAAATGGTTCTAAAACCATTGGAAGGTGGTAAGCTGGAAGAAAAGGGAAGTTTGGAGCATGTTGGTGTGGTGAGGAAGCAGTGGTGCTGGTTATGGAGAAGCACATCAGAGTCTTCCCTTGGCTTACCCTCTGTGTGTCTCTTGGTGGGCTTACCAGCAGGCCTTTTTTAAATGGGTTTCTTTAGATCTCAGGTGAACCAAAAATTGGAGGTCACATCCTTAATTATTTGATCACTGGTACTAGTGCTATTTTTTCCTTGCTCCTGAAATTTATGACTTGTGGTATCAAGTCAATGGCAGAGGCTAACAACCTGCTTTCCAGGTTATATTTAGGTGAGGGAAGGGCTGCTTTGATTTGAAAATCACTGTTACCTTTCCAAATTTGGTCTGGTATTTGGAAGGAGTCTTTCCTTCCTTTCTCCTTGGGCCTTTCTGCCACTTGCACTTTGTGGAAATATGCCCAAAGAGAAACAGAAGATTTTTTTCCTTTCTTATTCCGCAGGTGAGAGGATGTCTGCTGCAGGCCTGGCTGCTCTGCAGGGGACTTTTGGAATGATTGGGGTTTTGAAGAAGCTACAACGGCTCATACTGCCCTAATTAAACAGTGCTTGCTCTGAACTCATTACACTTTTCTACCCTGTTGGCAAAAAAGTTCTTATGGCTGCTCTGTGGGAAGCTCTAGCTTCAGTTTATACTGGATACCTTTAAGTTCTGGTGCTGATGTTTTGGTGAGCCAGCTGGGGCTGGGAGGAACAGGCACAGAGGTAGGGAGTGCTGTTCATGCATTCTTTTGGATCAGTAGTTTCTGTGGTTTGCTTTGGGGGCAGGCATACAGTGACTGTGTGGGGTGAGGAGTATGGATGTAGGTTGGAGTGGTGAAACGAGTCAGAGAAATAATGTTTTACAAAATTTTTAATCTACAACTGCAAAGGGCCTATGAGATCATTCCAGCCTCTGGCCCTTTACATACATCATGAGCTATAGATATTTTACAGGCTTATCCTTGAATTGAGTCAAACCACCTCTGTGCATATAACACTTTTGTTCCCATTTTATTTTGAAAATGAGGCTTGTTTGTCTTCAAATAATTGGAGGTGGTTTATCTGGTGAGATACTCTTTACTGGCTCTTGATTAAAAAGGGAAGCCTTATTTTTTTTGAATTAGAAGTTTTATATATAAGAGATTGTAGGTGTTTAGGTGGAAATGGTTCCTGTGCAACTGGCATGTGGCAATGGATGTTACCAGCACCATGTGGGGAAAGATGAGCCAAGAGGGGCTCTCAACCCCAGTCTGCCTATGTTTTCTTTCTGCAAAAGTATTAGAGCAATGGCCCAGCACAGCAGGAGGGGGGAGGGTGCCTGTGGGGCTCAGTGCTGCAGATGCTTTGTAACATTTCAGCTCATTGTTCAATCTGAATAGAGCAAATAAGGCAGTCAGGCTAATTTGAAAAGGTGCTCGATTAGGCATGGAGTGTTTAATATTCCCCTTTGGTCGCTAGCTGCTGTAGAACCTCCGTTTTGCCTTCCCAGAGCTCCAAATGGAGCCTGCTGCTTTCCCTCTGCAGAAATCCTGGGCTAAGGGTGATATTTGGTGACAGGGGCTGCAACAGTTCCATTACATAAGCAAGTTCTCTGGTGAACCCTCCTGCAAAGTGCTCGTGTCCCCAGGACAGCCTGTGAGCTGCAGCAGGATGTGTCCATGGGTAGAGGGCAACCACAAGAACTGTCAGCATCTGGCATCAAGCAAGCTAGAGGCAATGGTTAGTCAATTAATGTGTCAATTAATTGTGGTGAGGCCTTGGTGTATTACCCATTCCAGTTAAGTGGCCTTGCTGAATAAACAAGGATTATCGCTCAGGGGTTTCAGCAACCTCTGCAGTTTTGCAGCTGCTGAATAGTTTGCTTAATTCGGTGCAGGCTGGTTTTGGGGATTCAAAATGCCAGGCTGATCACCTCCTCTGGTGGCCAGGCAGCCCTGGTCCCCTCCTCTGCTGGGCAGGCAGCCCTGCTTCCAGCTGCCATGGCTGTCAGTCTTCCTGCACTGCCCATCCCCAGCATAGCTGCAGCCCCTGGTACAGCTCCTGTCACTTCAGTGTTATGTGCTTCTCCGTAAACAGCAACAGCCATTGCTGTACAGGAGGGCTATGCAGCATTTAATGTTTGCTTTGAGATCTGTAAAGTACCCAGAAGCCTCTCTCTATCTAGTCATAAATGCTTCCGATAAGTGTTCTAGTGAATATGTAAAAGTCTGGTTTTGTAAGACCTAGAAAGCTTGCTGTTCTGCACAGCAAGCATCCTTCTTCAGCTGTTCTTTTTATTTCTTTTATAAAATCTTGTTAAACTACATCATATTTCACATTTAAGTACATCATGCTGAGCAGAGTAGAGGTAGAAGGGGGAAAACTGAATTTTGAAGTAGATTTAGTTTCCTGATAATTGAGAAATAAAATTTCTGACATGCTTAAGATGGCACCTTTCAAATGTGGCAATTGTTACTACTAGTGAAACAAGTAGTTTCCAGTAAGAGGAATATATGTGTTACTACATATGACCTAGTGGCCAAGTACATAGTGGAAGATGTTTTTGCTATCACTTTTTATTAATAGGTCAGAGCTTTGATCAGTTCTAGAAATTTCCTTGTAGTCTGTTCTATCCAGAGCATTTTACTATGCTGTTGCATTGTTTGCAGCATTGCTGATTTTTCCTATTGAAAAGAACTCAATTATTTCTCCAAATTTTGCTCATTTGTTGTGGTTTTTTTTTTAATTAAATACAAATTTATGTACTACATCACCCATGATGGTCCCTGTGAATAGGAAACTTCAGAAGCTCTAAGGTGAATATAGACGGTATCTTCCATTAGCTATTCAGTGTATTGAAAAATTGAGCTGTCTGAAATGGATATTGGTGCAAATGCACCCACAAGCAGGCTTGCACACCAATGAGGACTTTTGGTCTTTATTTTAAATAGTGATATATGCCAACATTGGCAGCTCCATTTATTTCTCTTTTGTAAGTAAAGCCTATCTAATCATTTTGTGCAAATTTAATAATTATGTGTAATGACTGAATTAGGACTATAATTTAAGGAAAAGACTCAATTCTTCGCAATGTTTGTCTTATCATTTAATTGAAAAGTAACTTTTTTCCTCCCTCTTACATAGACTAAATGAGTCTTATGTACTATCTCAGCTTCTTTGAAGTTAAGTGTCCTGTAGACATTCCAATTGTTAATATTTGTAAGGGATGTGGGAGTGAGTTAGATGAGGTTAGGAGGTGCTGCTCTTTTGTAGGCAGGCAGTCATGATGATACACTGCATTTTCAGTGTAGGAGCGTCTGGAGCTTTTCTTATTGATGACATTTGAAAATTGTATAGACTTCTGAGTTTGGGCACTCAGTCTTTAGAGATATTGTTACGATGCCTGTTCCTCTGTCATGTTACTTTATAATACCCTCTCTATAAAATTCAAATACAATAATTGCATAGACCTAACTCACAGGTGGTCTGATCTTCTTGATTAGAACTGCAAAGCAGTTTTTTTGGTATGCTACTTATTGAAAGGGCTGGGCTTTTACTCACCACTGGTACTATGTTGTTATGAAAAAGTATCAGAGATTCGTCTACCTTTTCGTTTTGAAGAAGACTATGAAGTGCTGATTATAGAGGAGAGACCTGAAAAATCCTTTCTTACCTTCCTGCTGAGGTGTTCTCTGGGTCCTGGGGACACAGACCCAGCTAGAGCCACCTCATGAGTGAACCTGTGCTCAGTCTTGGAGGGAGTTGTAGCTACTTGAATAGGTCTGAATATTCTTTATTTTAAGCAGACCGTAAGTGCTTGAGTCTGAAAGGCTCTTTCCTTTCAGAGGGAGATTTTTGTTCATTTTATTGTGCTCATTCTTGTGTTGTGCTTGGATATCCTTCTGTCTTCATTCATGCTCTGCATTCCCCTGTACCACAGATTCTGACAACTCTTCCTCCTTTTCAGCCTGGAGTCCTCCTTTGAACATCGCCCCATGAGTTATCTCCCTTTGCTGCCACAGTACTTTGTCTCCACTGTTAACTTTCACACACTGCTCTCATCCTATAAAATCAGACCTTCCATCTGGCTTATTATTCCAGGCAGTGAAGTCAGCAGAACCTGAAACAAAACAAGAAAATGCAGCACTGCCTTCCCAGAGGGAAGTGATGACATGCATGTTCACACTGCTGCACAAGCTTTTTGGCCTTTCAGAAGAGGCTCCAAAGAAACATGTCATTTTTTAGCAGTTCTGGCTCTTGGTGTATGATGTTACCCAGGGGCAGGCTTGAATATTCACCTCAGGGTTTCTCTGAAGTTTCTAACTTTGGCTGGAGACCTTGTCCCCTGATGGCCAGTATGCTCATTACTAGAAGCCATTTGGTCCAGTTTGTCCAGCTGCACCACTCGTAGTTCACCTCATAGAGCTCAGTTTGACAGTGCTCATTAGACCCTTACAGACCTAAGAAAGATTTATTGGGAGGAAATGGGATTGGAAACCCTATAATGGCTCACAGTGGAGTTATTAGTTGTCTTCTAACTTCAGCTGTTTGGGGCACTTTAAAGACTTTAGTGACTTAGGGAGATGCTGTCTGACAATACATCCATCACTGTATTTTCTCCAGCAATAAGGCTAAGGACTGTCCTTCTGTGCCCACTGTTCCCGTGAACCTCTGTTTTAGAGATAAAGCTGAGTCAGAGAATGATAGCTGATCACTTGTTCATATTTTTCAGTACTATTTAGGCAGGAAAATCAACAGGGAGAGGTTAAATGCCTTGTCTGTCATCATATGTGTCTTTAGACAAGCCAGGAATAAAAATGGCATTTCCTAGTACACAGTCCTGGGCTTTAGAGGAAGGCCATGGTTGTAGAGCTGCTTGTCAGACATCCTTTGCGACAGTAGTGTGCTCTGTTGAGCACATTGCATGACTCTCTTCTTTTAAACAATCTCTGAAATTTTTAACTGATCTCAACTGTTCACTAATTTCAGCAAGCTTTGGCTCACTGACAGACACTGCTGAGATTAGAATGCTGCTGAAAAAGGTGATTGTGAGGTGGGAAAGATGCAGAGAGGCAGAGGGTAGGAGGAGGAGGACTCTGCTTGGCCACAGACTTTGCAAAGAATGCTGGGGGAATGATACATAGTGAACAACCAAAAGTTTGCTTGCAAATCTTCTTCCTGTAGATAGGAGGATAATGGTTAGAAGGCTGCTGAGGGATGAGAAGCAAGACTTGCTAAGCTTGGCAGTCATGAGCTGGTGTTTACTTAGCAGCTCCTTGTGGATGGAGATGTAGGGAAGCACCTTGGGCAGTTGATGTCCTTGTATTGTTTTACCTGCTGCTGCTCCTGTCTCCTGCTGAAAGGTAGGTTGTACCTGAATTTGTTTTGGGACCAGGCCAAACTGGGTGTCACAGACAGCACAACAATGACTATGTATTGCAGAGGGTAGAAGAAAGCAAGAGCTGACCATATGTTTCATCACTTTTTCTGTCCTTAAACAAATACACCCCATCTCCAGTAAGGAGCTAAGGCATTCTTGAGTCTTAGTGTGATAATATGCTAACAGGCACAGCTCAGTATGCAAAAGCAAACCCACAGGCTTATCCCAGGGCAAAAAAAGATGTACAACAATAAAAAAGCCCAGCCACTTGGAGTGGAAGAAGAGCCTCGATAGCAATAGGAATTCTGAAGTTAAGGTTAAGGCCTGGCATCCTGAGTTGGGTCTGTTCTGCTTCACCTGCCACAGTGGCCACAATACAGTTTATTTGTTCTGACTGGCAGCACCATGTAATTGCATTTGTGCTCAGTGACTATCAGTGTTTCCAGTGTGTTTTTCTGAAAGGTCATCTCATGCCAGAAGAGACTTAATGCCATGTCCATCTCAGATCTGTTGATTTTGTCTTGATGCTTAGCCTTTCAATGTGAGAGACTAGAAAGCCAATCCTACCACTTCATCCCTTAAATAACAATGTGGTTCAACCTCATAGTGATGCTAACTTATGAATACTAGTTATATTTGAGCTTCTGGCTGTGAGAGATGGACACTCCTTATATTTTAATGGGGAGGCTAGTTCACACAGAAATGTTTTTGCTTTGATTCTTATACCATATAATTAAAAAAAAAATAAAAACAACTAAATAAACCAACCAACCAAAAACAGCCCAACAAAAACCAACAAAAACTCGCTAGTCCAGTCAATTGTTTCTTAGTGTTATCTTGGGGCTTCCCTGGTTCCTTCTGCTTGATGTTACAGGACTTCCATGCTTGTGTCATGCCTGGTAGTTCCCTAGTTTCCCTCCTTCCTCTGTTGCACTGTTTCTATTAGTGGTCTCCCACAGCAATTCACTGAATACACTAAAAGTTAATTTGCTGGGGTGTGCTTTGTGTAGACCTAAAAAGGCTCTGCACAGCTGGGAGAATCTCCAACATCCTGTAAATGCAATGAAAAAGCTGATATTAGTCAGACATACTGAAAGAAGTCTCTCTAAAAATGATTAGGGACTAGAATAGGGAGATGTGGGAACAGAAACAATTCATGGGTAATGGAAACTAATCTAATCCCCTGTTGGTTTAGGCTGTCTTCATATAGAGGGATGGTCACTTCTTCAATGAGATGCAAGTTCAGAGGCAAGAGGAAGCTGCAGGAAGTACTCTGGAGAGATCATTTTAATTGTCCAGGCTATTTCTAAAGCCACAGCAGTCTAAAACAGAGCCACTGGGGAGGATTTCAGTTAGTAAGAGGGGAAAAAAAACCTACAGAACTGTGATTAATTCTCTTTTTTCCCCTCCTTTTTCCTTCCTTTTCTGACAACATCCATTAGCACTTCCGAAAAAAAAAAAAAGGGAAGAACTGCTGGAAGCTACTGAGAAATAAGGTGGACAAGTTTACACTGCGCAGTGCATGTTTGCATGTTTGCCCCTCACAAACCTTCCCCTAATTCCCTATTCAATTAGCAGAGAGATGGAGTTCAACAAGACCAAGTGCAAGGTCCTGCGTGTTGGTCAGGAGCTCAGGCACAAATACAGGCTGGGTAAAAAATGGATTGAGAGCAGCCCTGAGGAAAAAAATTCTGGGGTGTTGGTTGACAAGAATCTCAACATGACCCAGTCAAGTGCACTTGCACCCCAGAAAGCCAATTGTATCCTGGACTGCATTAAAAGAAGTCTGACCAGCAGGAAGGTAGAAGGCTCTAGGAACAGCTCTTTGTGACCTGAAGGGAGCCTAAAGAGAGCTGGAGAGGGTTTACAAAGGTGTGCAGTGATGGGACAAGGGGCAATGGCTGTACACTGAAAGATGGTGGGTTTAGAATTGGAAGAAATTCTTTACTATGAGGGTGGTGAAGCACTGGAACAGTTTGCCCAGAGAAGCTATGGATAGCCCTTCCCTGGTGGTGTTCAAGGCCAGGTTGGATGGGGCTCTGAGCAATCCAGTCTAATGGAAGGTGTCCCTGCCCATGGTAGGGGGTTGGAACTAGATGATCTTTAAGGTCCCTTCTGGCCCAAACCATTCTATGATTAAAATTAGGATATATTTCTCTCACTAACCCCACTGAAGTGTCAGCCTGATACAGCTGCTCACATCATCCCAATGTGATCTTACAAGATGCAGAATCAAGTAGGGGCTGCAAAAAGTAAGTTGTATTTCAAACTGGTACCTAAAACATGTATTTTTCTTCATGATTCTGTGGAAAGACCTGTTTGTGGACACATTCAAAATCATTCTTAAAATAACAGACATTTTAGTGAACTGGCAAGAGGCAATTTTTAAATTTAAAATAAAAAAAAGAAAGGAATGAATAAGGAGATTGAAGGGATTAAGGTTTGTTTTTAGTTAAGTTTTTACTTAAGTTTTTACTTAAGTGTGTTTATAGGATGCCCAAGAATACATACTGGCATACAAAGGACCTGAATCTGTGCCTCAGTTAAAGCCCCAGCACCAATTCCAGTGATATCTCACTGTTGGACTAGAGGCTTTTCAAATTCAAATGGGATGAATTCACTTGGAGAAGTGAAGAGCTTGGAATAGTAATTTCAAATGGAGGAAATCAGAGGCAAGCTGTTATGCTCAGGCGTATGCTCAAATGTGCTTTCCCCTACTCTTTCACCATTTCTTGGGATCCTTCAGAACCTATTACTGTACCTTGTTCCTGATGTATGCCTACTCTGGAGTCAATTTAGGATTTTGTCAATCTGCTAAGGTATATGAATCCCAGCCTCATCCCTTTCTTGTTTTACAGTTGTAAAACTACACTTGGATCTCAGATTTCTAACACACTTCCTAGTACTTCTGCTTCTCTAGGTGAGCTCGCTCGGACAAATGACTTGAGAAGTATTTTCTCTCCTGACTTGACTGATGGCACTGCACTAATTTTGTTTCTGTCCTGTGTCAGATTTCCTGTGTAATCAGTGTAGTTCCTGCATTTGGATCTTGACCTGAATATCTCTGGAGAGAGATTTTCCAGTCTTGCAGTGTGTTGCATGTGGTGCCAGTTTAAGGTGGCAGAAATTGGTACTGAAGGAGCGCTAGTATGGTACCTAACAGGCATCTCAAACATCATAATATTATACTGTGACACATGGAGCACCCTACTCTCAGCCTCCTTTCCTAGTTTTTAAGTGTGCTGGCAACACATCCAAAAGCTTCAAACCACAGAGCACAGACTGATTTTATTTTTCATTTGTTTGTTTGGTTTTATTATTTGTTTCAGGAGTACTTCAGTTTGTAGCGTGAAGGAGGGCAGAAGAGCAGGGGTTCTGGTAGGGCTGGGCTTCATACAGATAGGGTGGCCACCTGCTTTGAATGGTAGCTTCTAATGGAAACTTGTAACCCATGTCACCGGAGTCTAAGAAAACAGAATGTTGTGCACTTGTTTGCTATTACAAGTCCTTAAATGACCAGGTAGGTGCTTATGAAAAGAATGGCACACGTTGGCTATCTGACATTACAATCTGGTCTGCATGTAGTTGTTTTGCATATCTTCCTGGGATACAGTTAAAGCATTCTCAAGAAAAACCTCCCTTGATATAGGACACTATTGAATATTAGGCAGGGGTGCATCATAGGAGATATTTCTCATCTAAGGAATATTTCTATCATGTTTATTTAAAATGCTGTGATAAGGGTTGATGAGTCTTCTGAGCATTTCTGTTTCATGTTGTGTTGTGTATCAAGCTTTCCACCTGGAAGCACTAGTCAAGGGTCACAGAGTTTACTGATTCTGTGTATTGAGTTTTATTGATAAAATTGCTCCAGAATCGGGCAAAGGGGGTTAATGGAAGAGAAATACAGTGTGTGGTACAACATGGAAAGGAATGACACCCTACGCAGCAAGACTGAGTTGAAAACAGAGGGAGAATAGAACTGTTGTTTGCCTATCAGGAGTGACTAGAATAGCTCCAGGAAAACATGCTGCTGAGTCTCTTTGGCTACGCCATGGACCTTTCCACATGGTGTATTGTTCAACAAAGAGGAACCTCCTTCTTTGGCCCATCCTGTTTCAGGGAAGCAAGGAGACACCATCTGGTGCTTTATGAAAGCAAGTGTTGATTGATAACCTGAAATGAAAATACTAATTTTTAAATTTAAAAATATCTTCTCTTGGGCTAGGGTTTCCCATTTTGCTTAAGATCAGTGATCAGTCTATTGGCATGAGCAATCTCATGACTCAGAAACTTCACAGCATATTTTCTAACATCTATTTCAAATCCAGCTTTTTAACCAGGGCTGTTTCTTCAACAACAGTGGGAGGTTTCACTGAGCAGCACAAGGTGCTTGGTTCTGATATGCATCCCAATCTTTGCCTTGCTATCCTGGCATAGGAAAAAATCTGTAGTTGAAAAAGCTAATTGGTGCTCTTTTAATGAACTGTAACTTTCTAATTAAGTCCTTGCTTGAAGTGTTATTGATGCAAACTGTGTATTTATGGAATCTACTGGATTTATGTCCCTTGCTGCTTGTCCGCAACACCAGATCAGATGACTCAAAGGCAGCAGTGCTCCTTCTGACTAAGGCAGCAAAAGATTGAGCAGTCAAACATATCGTAATATCCCTTGTGTGCCAAGGATTTTTTTTTTGTAAGCTCTGTATTCTGGCACTATCCCTAGACTCCATTCCAGTTGAGGAGGAGTTTACCAGCTCTTCTACTCAGAGGCCAGTAGGGACAGGGTGCACATGCTGCCATGCAGGGCTAGGCAGGAGGAGAGCCTGGTTTCCAGCATCTTGTATGCTGGAATTTGAAATGTTGATGTGTCAGGGAAGAAACAAGATTTTGCACAGAAGGAATGGGAAGAGGGAAGACATGCTGCTTCGTGACTTGCAGGAGGGAATAACTACATGAAATTGTAGCAACCTTTATATTTTTGTGGGGGTGGTATTACTGGTGACATCAGGGAAGGGGTTAATTGCTTGCTGTGTCTGTCAGCTGGGGAGAGGCAATGGGTGAGTAGGAGAAACTTCGGTTCTGTGAAAGTGGCTTTCTGCTTTGAGGCAACAACAGGGATATTTTATGTCTTGTTTGGTGTCTCCCGCTTTTAAATGTCAGTCTCTGCAGCCAGCCTTATCTCCTGTAGCACATTTCAATTAGGTATTCCAAATCGTGCTCTGTTCTTCCAGGACAAATATGCCAGAGGTGATATTTACTGTTGCAGCAGCATTTTAAATACTTCCTGCCTTTTTTTTTTTTTTTTAAACCACATGAATTGCAGTTGCATCCTTATAATAAGAATTGCATTAGTAATAATAATTTAATTGTAACAGTGGAAAAAAGAATTCTCTGGCCACCACTGGCAGCTAAGTGATTTTTATGAAGAGGTTTTCTTTTTCTGGGTTTTAGTTCAGCTTTAAAAGCTATGAATGATGCAGTGATCATGCATTGGTGGAGTTTGCAGTCCTGAGGGGTATGGATCAGGTAAGGAATAAAGCTCTTCAGGGAGATTGTCAGTGGCATCCCTTCGGAGGGTGGTCTCAGGGGAGGGAGTGGAAAAGAACTGGTAGGTCTTTAAGAAAGTCTTCCATAGAGTGTAGGAGCTAGCGATTTCCAGGAGTACAAAATCAGGCAAGAAAGGCAAGAGACCCCCATGGCTGAGTAGACAACTGCTGGTCATAAAGGGAAAGAAGCAAATTCACAGACAGTGGAGACAAGGATAGGTAAACTGGGAAGAGATGAAGTTCAGTTGTGTAGGGAGGGGGTAAGGAAGGCCAAGCTGAAGCTTGAACTAAACCTGGCAAGGGACTCAAAGAATAACAAGAAGGGCTTCTATGCGTAAGTTAGCCAGAATGATTGCATCCAGAAGGTAGTGGTCAGTCATTCAGAGTCCTGATGGACAGCAGTGATGAGTGGTGTCTCTCAGGGATCTCTACTGGGACCAGTGTTACTTAATATATTTGTTAATCATATAGGCAAAGGAATGCACCCTCATCAGGTTTACAGATGACACCAAGCTGACTGGTGTGATTGCCATACTGTGAAGGACAGGATGTCATCCAGAAGGACCTGGACAAGCTTGAGAAATGGGCCCAACACATCATCATGGGAATCTCCTGAGTGTTAATTAGACCAGTGCAAGGTGATGTACCTGGGTTAGGGCAACCCCTGGTATCAACACAGGCTGGGCGTGAACAGTATGGGAGCAGCCCTGCTGAGAAGGACTTGGGGGTGCTGGTGGATGAGAGGCTGGGCATGAGCCAGCAATGTGAACTCACAGCCCAGAGAGCCAGCTGTATCCTGAACTGCATCCAAAGCAGTGTGGGCAGCAGGGTGAGGGAGGGGATTCTACCCTTCCCTTCTGGTGAAACTCTACCTGGAGAATTACATCCAGCTCTGGGGTCCCCAGCACAGGAGGGACATGGACCTGTTGGAGACAGTCCAGAGGAGAGCCACCAAGATGATCAGAGGGATGAAGCACCTCTCCTATAGGGAAAGGCTGAAAGAGTGGGGATTGTATGCCCTGGAGAAGAGAAGGCTTCTGTGATGACCTTATTGTGGCCTTCGAGTGCCTAAAGGGAGCCCACAAGAAAGATGGGGAGGGACTTTTTGCAAGGGCATGTGATGATAGAACAAGGGGGAGTGGCTTCAAACTGAAAGAGGGTAGACTGAGGTTGGATATTAGAAAGAAAGGGTGAGGATATTGAGACACTGGAATAGGTTGCCCAGAGAAGTTGTGGATGCCCCATCGCTGGAAGCGTTCGAGGCCAGGAAGAATGGGACAACCTGGTCTAGTGGAAGGTGTCCCTGTCCATGTTCAGGGGATTGGAACTAGATGATATTTAAGATCCCTTCCAACCTCAGCCATTTTGTGATTCTATGGCTTTCTGATGTCTTTACTCAAGCACTCCATTGCACTGCCGTGAAAAAGACAAGGTAAATATCAATATGTGTTTCCAGTTTTGTACAGAGGGTACTCTGTAATGGAGTTAAATGGAAAAGGGGGTACTGAATTTTTGGGTGCCTAGGAGCCAGGGTGTGAAGATGCAAGAAGGTGATGGTGAGTTTGGGCAGTTAATTACCAAGAAAAAGATATGCAAAACCAAGATGCTCTCCCAGGTATTTTCATACTAGTTTTTTTCTTTTTTATTGTCTGGCTGGCATTGTCAGTTGCTTCCACAGATTATCTATTGTAAATGCTGCAGACAACTAGGTGGGAAGCAAGATTGTCATTCCATTAAATTTGTTTCAGATTTCAGAAATGTTCCTATTTAGCATTGTTGCAAAGGAAAAGTGAGAGACAAGCAGACATGCTTACCTGAAGTAGTGAGAGACATGTAAGCTGTACACCTCAGAAAAGCAAATTACATTGTAATCAATCTCATATAGAGCATTGAAATCTTGCATGGTTTAGGGAACAGATTTGGCCTCAGTCCACTGTACTGAATAAGCAATCTAAGTTTTTGACTTCAAATTTTATGGTGAGATTTCAAGTTGCATTTAACAGGTTCCAAAGTTTAATTAGTTTATGGCAGCCTTGTGATTGCTAGATCCTCTTCAGAGGAGGGAGGTGGAGATTTATGGTCAAACCTAAAAGGAGTAACTTTTGGCAACAGTCTATATGAAACGCTATCTTAATTTTTCTCTCTGGTTAAGAAGCTATTAAATACCTAATTTTGCCAGGGCAAGTCTGTGAGAGTTCCATCCTAGAACGCAGCTACAGAGCATTAATAGTGTTGTACTTGTAATACTTGCCAAGAAGTTTTTTCTAATACAAGAACTTGGCCTACGAGATGCAACCTGAGTACCCGTAGTTCTGTGCATCTGCTAAATTCAAGTTTTCGTTTGAAAGTGTGAAAATCCTAGAGCTTCCTCACAGAAAATTGTAGAACCTACCACGTTGTGTTATTATAACTTGGTAAACTGAGAAATGACTGATAGTAGCTTCTCATAGTGAGGGATGGGGCAGCCATTGTCCTGGGAAGCTGGTAATTCCTTTTGCCTTCCCGAGCTGCTGTTTGGGCTCATAGAGGAAACTGGTGAGCTCTTGATTTTGCACCATGCTAAAACTGAGCTACAGTGGGTGAACAGAAACTGATGTACGATAATAGCAGCTCAGTGTGTTGGAGCTGAGAGTTTGGCAACTCTCAGACCTGCAAGATAATTGACCACTGAGTGAATGTATGTAGTGCACTATGAGAATTAATTTTCAGGAATGCTTAGGGATGTGGTTATATGGAACTTGCTGAGTGTGGTCCATAGTGCTGTCTGATGCTACTTTCTTGGGGCATAGATTATTGGTGGGCCAAACACATCAAGATTTCATCCACCCAGGGAGACAGGAGTGGATGGTTTCTGCAAGTTATGAAGGGGATACAAAAAAACCTAAAAAAAACCAAGCCAAAACCCCCCAAACTACCACCGCCACCAAAATTAACAAAAAACCCCAATGACAACAAAACCTAAGAAACAACCCAACCAACAACCCCCCATAAACCGCCCAGAAACAAACAGAAAAACCCAACAACCCAAAACTCCCAAACCAACTCAACCTCAACCCCCAACTCCCCAAGCCCCCTTATCTCCCAGAAGTCCCTAAACAAACCTAAAATTCACTCACCTTTGATTATATAGGGCACAAATGAATCAGTGCCTTTGAGTGGAATTGCTGTTTCTCTGTGCTGATCTCTGCTGGGTAACAGATCAAGCTCATTTTTCTACACATTCATAAATGTTTTTAAAGGGAGGTGGAGCGATTAGTGGCAGATAGGAAAAGAAATGGTGTATCATCCTCTCTGCTCACCAGGTCCTGCCTGCATTGGTGGGAGCAGCCCTCCCTGATCAATGTTAGTAGATAAAAGAATCTTGAGATTCTGGCTCATAATTCCTACGAGATAATGATTTATTTTTAAGGGATAAGCTAGTCAGATGGGGAATTACTAGGTAACTTTTGTTCACAATTTCCTTTAAGTAAGTATTGATGTTGTAGGAAAAGCTGTAAAGATAAAGGCAAGGCTCTTGCAGAAAAAGGGAGAGGAATCTGGAATGGGGCATGGTGGAGCTGAGCTCAAGTGCAGAAAAGATTATTGATAGTTCAGACCCTCCCACTGCAGCAAAAAAAAGCCAGATATATTAACTTCTGTGCTACTTGTCGTTATCTGTCTGTGTTCTCACTTTGCATAGTAATTAACTAGGAGAGCCTTCTCTGTGAGCCTGGAAGTAACAGGGAGCCAAAACAGGTGCACTGCTGTGACCTGACATTCTCATTTGTCATAGGGAGGAATACAGAATAAATGCCAGTAGCAAAGGTAATGTTCATGAAGGAAAAATGTTGGTTTTCAGTTTGGTGTCAATGTGACACTTCTCAGACTGCTATCAAAATTAGTATATTAGCAATGCTGCTACAATTGACACGTAAAAGGGCATCTGAAGATGGTTGTTCTTGCTCCAGTCAGCTTTGACAGACAACTCCATTGACAGTTGTCTTTTCTAACTTAGTACTTCTGCACGTGTTTTAGAGGGTTAATGTGTATTTTCTAGAAATGGGTAAACACCATTTAATAAGTACATGCTGTGACTGCAGCAGTTTCTGTTATCTGCCTAAGTGCTTGGCTTTATTTTATGTGCTGCTGAGCCTCTGGGCTTCAGTGTTAGTCTGTGGTAGTGAATGCCACAGGTTATTATGCATTGTGTAAAAACATCCTAGTTTTCTTATTCCTGCTGTGTGAAGGTGTGACATGCTATAGGATGCTTCATTGGTTCTTGTGCTTCTACCTTATCCTTTATTTTGGTTAAATCAAAGATTTTCTGCATAGAAGTAATCTCTTCTGTCTCATAATTTTATTCCCCACTCCTACCCCTCTCTGCCATCCTGTGCTCCTAAGAATTCTTTCTGTTTCTGCTGATGCCTTCTTAAATTGAATGACCATATACAAACATACTGTGAAGAAAACTGTTCTGTGAGTTAATGGGATTATGGTAGGGATGCGTGTATGCGTGTATACTGCAGTGGCTGTACACAGAACCTTTGTCCTGCATGAAAGATTTTTAACACATCTTCAGGGTGAAGCCTTCATGTTCTCTTGTAGTGACAATGTGAATGGACTAGATTGATATTAATTTATTCAACCAGATGCATAAAAGACGAAGTATCAGAAAGATCTAGATGTTTTATCATCAGAAGACACGAGTATCCAGAAATACTCTGGTTTGTGAGGGGAAAAATGAAAAAAGCTTGCTGAGTCCCAGGTGGCGCATATTAGAAAATCTGTCAGACTTTTCCTCACAGGCCTTGTGTTAGAGGAAGTAGCACTGCCATGGAGGTTATGACTGCAGAGCATGGGCAGAGCTGTGCGTGAGAAGCCTTCAGCTGGCCTTACTGAGATGGACCAGAAATATCACAGATGGGTGACACAAGGAACGGGGGCTCTTATGTTTGCTCATTTTTTTGTCTGAAACACTTGCTCTCTGCTGAGTGGTCACTGACGTATTGCTTCCACGATGGAGAGGCAGGCAAACAGCTCAGTGAAGCACCTGCTGTGCCTGAGGGGATGTTGCATGTCTGCAGCAGAAACGGGCGCGTTGCGTGTCACGCGCATGCATGTGCGCACATGCAGGCTGAGATGCTATTTCAGTTTGCAGTCAAGCAGTACAGATTTGGGGTATAACACCATCCTGAATTGTGTATTCCTTCCTAGAAAATGTCCCTAGTATGCCTGTTCTGCCTTTAGAGCCAAGCTCAGAGTGCGTGTTAAAACACATTTATTTTTGTGCTGTCTTGGCCTTTGACTCCTTACAGTCTAGTGCTCTGGGTTATGCATGTGTAGGGGATTAACAGGCAACATGATTGATTTCTACACAGGAACTATAGGAGTACATACACCCCCACAAACACAATGACTCAATGTATAATTTAATGCAGCTTCCAAATTTGATAACCCTTTTAAATAATAAGTGTGTTTTATCTACTAAATCACATTACACTCTCCCAGCAGATGCAGTATGAGACCAGCATACATAATCTGTTGCAGGCTTGATATATATTGCATGTAATCATATTAATTATTTATAACTTGCCTCTACCTACAGATGTATGTGCAATGAATTTCCATTGCAGTGAAAGATACTTAATACAGGAAACATTATATTATTATTTAATCCTTCCTGTGAAGGACCAAGCTGCATATAAGGACAGTCATTTAAGCACATTCTGGGACACAGAAGGGTTTGCCTTTTTCTGGCTAATTTCTGCTTCAAATTTTGAATAAATAAATATCTTGATATCCTTTTGCTTCATGTGTGAATACTTTCACTGACCTTCAATAGCCCATAGGTGGTGTAAATTGTATGAAACTAGATTAATAAATATTTTAAAGTATGTGCAATATTCCAATTGGAAGGTGCTGTTGAAAGGCAGGTACCTTCAGAGAAAAAATGAGTTCACTTTCAGCCCTATAATCTGTCATGTGAGATTAGGTAGTTTATTCCTTTTCTACTCCTCTAAAGGTGGCAATTTTAAATAAAAATTTTAATGGTCTAAGTGTTCTTTTATGTTTAGATGAAGATTTGAAACTGTGGATTTTTCTCTGGCAATCAAAATGTCAGGAGAAGTCAAGTTGCATATATAGAGGAAAGGATGGGAAAGCACAAATGATTAATGCCTGCATTTCTCTGGTAAGATTTACTGGCCTTTATTTAAGGAGGAGGGCAGGGTGCAATTTAGGTGGAAAAATCGGCAGTATCCTGTGATGCACTGGGTAAAGGTGATGCCCACAGGATGTTTTTGTATCAGTGATGTAGTCAGCCATCAGACAATTTCTTCTTTTTGTTAGAAAAATGTGATTCTAGTGGGTTTTGGATGAATGTTTCAATCTGACATGTAGTTTTAATTGCATTAGTATGCCACATGCATCAGGTACAGTCTTCTGGCAAACTGCAAACTTATGCAGTACAGATTTCTGACTTCTGAACAAATATATAGAGTTAAAAATTCTGATGAAAACTTTTAGTGGTTGTAATTAAAAGAAGATCTCAGAGAGCATAACACATTTGGAAATGGGCAGGACAGATGAAGGTTTGCTGCCTGTGGCAGCTGGAACAGAGAAACACCATATTAGCCCTTTTTAGAGGGAGAAGATTCAGAAAATTACTTTCTACCTGTGATGAAGATGGTTTGGATAAGCACTGTTTACCATCCTTTCAACTCCCCTTCTCTCGTTGTTTCTGGAGTATTTCCTTCTTGATAATGTTACCACTCAGCTTTTCAAAATAAATGCCCCAATTAAAACTCGGCAGCAGCTATGTGTGCTGAAATGCAGGTAACTGTGCCTGTCAGTCACTTGTTAATGGCAGGCAAAAATTGCACATAGATGTTTTTTGCAGCATTTAACTTGTTATCAGGTACTTAATACAACTTGCTGCAAATGTCTAGAGAGAATAATGTAATTTAGCTAAAGCAAGAAAGTATCTTCTACCCTTCAAAAAAAAAATTATCCACAATCTGCACATCACTTCTGCCACACTTTGTCTCATACAGAAAAACTCAATATAACAAGCTTCTTCTTTCTCTTTCCATTTCTTCAGTAATATCAATAGTTGGTGCTACAAAACTGCAAAGTCTTAGCTGATGTTTGTGTTTCATTGTTATTTCTGATGGAGTAGAACTGCAAATATCACATCCCTGTGCTGCTCATTATTAGGGAGATCTTTTTTTTTTGTAAGCAGGGTCAGAGAATTGTTCTTTTCAAGCCTGTGGGAGTTATTACCAAACACTTCCCAAATGATCAAAGTCTGTAGTATTAATGAAATACACACAAATTTAAATTATGAACTCTTTAGCAGCTGTTATTTTGTTAATATACACTTTTCTCAGAGTACTCAGAAACTACCAGGAATCAATGCCAGGCATTTCGCACGGGAGGATAAGAACTGAATTATCCCAGAAGTAGACTCTTGAACCAAAAGAGTCCAGAAAAATCAGATCCACGAATGCTGAGATTTGGACTTATTTGGGATTATTATGTTTCTATAGTATGTATCATGTTGAGATCTGACTGTACTTTGCAATCCAAATACCCAGTTATTAATTTTTCTGGATTTCATAACTATTTTCTCTATTCTCGCCACTTTCGTTTTTCTAAGTTCTCTTAGACATCAGCTTCTGGAGTGTGTATTAGTGTTTGGGTAGCTATATATAATAGAGGTACATGTGTCACACTGGTCACTGATCTATGTGCAGCTCTGATACCTGTATTCATGGCTTTTGGGCAAAAGTTCAGTATTTTTATACAAATTATTTGACATTCTTTGCCTTGTTACACTTGCTTTGTTATCCCTTTGACCTCTGGCCAAATGTTTCCAAGGTATCTGTTGATGGAAATCTCTTATTTCCATCAATTAGGAGAAAAGCAGAAGATACTTCTGAAGCAGATGTACTCAAACCCTCATATTTGTTAATTTGACTGTGTTTTTCATGGCGCTTTTCCAGCTCTGCTTTTTGGATGACAGTCATTCTTCGTGCCAGCACTGCTGATATTAGGGCACTTTCTCCGTTATGACATGGAGCAGGAGTTGGCACAGCTTCATTTCAAGACACATGTTCTTTCCAGGAATACTCTGGCTGCCAACATGTATGTTTGCTAAACACTTGGCACACAGGGAATGTTAAAATGTACCAGATTTACTCACAGAGGCAGCAAAGCAGCCATATGTCACAATGCAGTGTGGGTCATGAGTAAAATCTTCATAGTGATTAATAATCCTGTGTGAAACTACTTGGAAGTCTTGTTCTCTCCTGCAGCACGGGCTGCTAATCAGAAGAGCTTCTACTGACCCAGAAGCAGGCTGAGATGGCCATGCAAACACCTGGATGCTGCACTGCGTTTGCAGCTCAGTGCCATATGATGGCTTTGTTAAAAAACAGCTTTTCTGATAGACAGAGGTCATAGCAGTTCTGTCAGCTGCACTTTCCTCTGGCCATTTCAGAGCTTGTTTCAACAAAAAGTTGTTCTTTGCAGAGTTCAGTCTTGGGGTCTCACTGGCTCCCAGCACAGCTGTGATTCTTGAAAATCCTGCATCTTTGACCTCATTGGTATTGCTTGCATTTTCTGACCACCTTTAAAAACAATAGAAAAACCAGTCTGAGATGTCTGCAGTGCTTTAAACAATACGTGCACACTGCAAATGTGTGGAGTCATCATTGCTCAGGGATTGCTGTGTGTTGAATACTTTATTAAGTTTTATAATGGCATCTTTATTTTTTAAAGGAGTACAATAGAGATATTCACTGTAACTTTGGCAGAAAATCCTTTGGGTAAAATAACATCTTTAAGAAATGCAGACCCTCTAAGACTCCTGCCGTGATAATACTTGGCTATCTCTGAAATGGGGTTCCTTAGGAAGAATTCTCATGTATGAGGCTGGATGTTTGAGTTTTCAAGGGCGAAGGAGTGGGGTTTGTTTCTTGCAATCTTAGCTTTGTACCGACGTGTATAGTGAATTTGGAGGTCTTGGCCTGTCTGAAACACTGTTGTTTGTGTTGCTGTTTGAAATTGCTCCCCTGAAATGCTTCTCTTGAGACAAGAGGGCCAACTTATTCCTGATTATTGTAACTGGGCTGTAAAATCAGTAAAACCTATTTATCTGGACATAACTTTATACTATTTAGTGTGTAAATGTTGCTCTGCTCTGTGTTTCTTTACATTTTGGAGGCAGAAGATATTCATGTCAGGCTCTCGCCTGCCCGTTATTAAATGGTGCTGGTTTTATTTGCATTTCCACAAATGCCAACTGCTATCTGTATCTAATTTTCTGGACTCCCCCGTGTTTGCCATGGCAATCAGTGGCTCCAGCAGTGAGTGTGCACTGGGTGAGAGGAGAGTGTTGAGGCATGAGGCGGGTGGATTGGCTGGGAGTGAGGTAATGCAATGCAGTGCAAAGGGAGATGAGGACGTGTCCGGTCTGCAAACTTCACTGGCTCCTGCCTGTAGGAATAGATTGGGCTATGCACATCTGTGGATAGTAGAGACAGACTTGCAGTTGCCAGAGTGCATCTGTAATAAAGGTACTTCTGGCTACTTTTCTCTGAAAGAAATAAAATTTTAGACCTTCTCTCTTTGTGTTGCATAATTTCTTAGTGTTATTCTCATTTTTAGAAGTTAGAACCGCTGAAGAAAAAGGGGCCCTTAGCTGGGAATAATCATACAGCGGGGGAAAGTGATCAGAGCACAGGCAGGGACTTGCATGTTGCAGATACGTTTAAAAGAGGATGTCTGCTTCACTGGTTTCATCAGGAAAGGATCTAGTTCATGTAAAGGAAGGTGTCAACAGGTTTGGGGGTTTTTTTGTCACCCAAATGTAGGCAGAAAATGTAGTCCTTGCCTCCCACTGATCTGTAAGGGAGCACTCTTCTGCATAATTATTGACTTTGAGGGAGTAGACTCAAGTACAGTGCACTTGCTGCAGCCCTTGGCTGCAGGGCTGCCATTTTCCTTTCCTTTCAGCTGCACAAGAGAAATCAGCTTGAGGGAACATTGTCCAATTGCCTGAGCTCGCCCAGAGCCCAAGTCGCTGGCAGTGTGGGACTGAGACATGCAGCTAAGCAATTTTCATTCTATCCAAGAGAGGGCACATTAACAAGGTAATTATAGCACATTACTTCAGCAGGGACACATCAATTTTAATCCTTGAAGCATCCTAGTGAAGTAGATAAGTGAGTACTATTAGGCCTATTTTACAAAAGGAGAGACTAAATTAACAGCTGAAATAATTTATCCGTGGCAAAAGCTGCAGTCTGGCTGAAGGGCAGGGACTAGGGGAGAAGGGTCTGGTTCACAGACCCCATCAGGTAACCATTCTCTCTTGACCTTGGAGATATCTCTATTATTTGCAGCCACACCACTCCATCTGGAGCAGAGAGAATGGAGAAACTCAATGCTTTGTTCATTACATTTCCCCTCCATTTTTCTGCTGACAAATTAATTGTAGTGTTATTGAAATTTGTTAATTTGAAATTATTGATTAATCTCTTTTGGCAAATAAACCTTGGTTTGTAACAGGTCATCAGAAATACACTGGATTTACACTGCTGTTAGAGAACTGGGTATATTTTTGTGTAGAAACAGCTGGAAAGTCAAAAAATGGTTCTCTTCTCATTGTGGAATATTTAATTGTTAAATGAAAGAGCCTCTACAATGCAGAGCTGTGTTTTACCAAAAGGTGAAAGGGAGGCGCTGTAAGAGACTAGTTTTCATTGTTGTTGATTAGATGTTCAATTTAAATTGGCCTTCATTAATGTTTAAACATTTTCCCCTAAAATACTTCTTTTATTAACCGTCAGCAGAATATTTCTGAGGACAAACTTTATATAAGGAGATGCTTGCAGTGTATTTCTTCCTCTTTAGTTTCCTATAGCATCAGGCAAAGCGTTAACGCATAGTTTATCTTATGCTACAAGTCAAACAGCTTTGTATCACTAACCCGTTGGCTGACAGACAAGTCAGAGACTGTGATTTCTCAGCCAGCTGACAGCATAATCTTGAAAAACTGTGCTTGTTAGTGGGCTTCATATTTACTTATTTATGGTTGTGTAGCAGGAATAACCATCGTTATCCCTGTGTTTGGTTCATATAGGAACTAAACTTAGTGTAGCTACAAGGCATCACTAGAGGATGTACCTTTCCCTGGGCCAGACTAAACACATGCTTCTGCCCACAGTCCTAGGCTTAGGGACATTTGATATTTAATTAGCAGATTCTCTATGAAATTAGAACTTATGTGAAACAAGTTGGGGGGAGTGTCAGATCAGTTCTAAATGACTCAAGCCTTTACCAAAATTTTTGTCTTTGGTGCTTGGGCCCTGGTTGTTACTAACACGTGGAGTGCAGGCTGACTGTGGGCGTAGGATTCCTTCCCACCCCTTCAGCACACATGGGGGGCTGTTTGAGGAGTCATGATCTTTTACTGTCCTGGTCCTGACAACACCTTTCCGAGAGCTGCAGAGAAATGTCAGCCCCCAGATGGGCCATTCAGACCTTGTTCTCTTGCACTTGGTGACTTGCAAAGGCTGTGGGCATGTTTGCTGCAGCTCCAGGAGCAGAGTGAAGGGTCAGCCATGGGGCAGTGTCCTGAGCAGTAGACTTGGTCCCTTCCACCACACATGCATCTGTAGAGAGTGCTTAGCTCTGCATGGTGGTATAGGACATAATCTGTGAAGCCCTACATGCCCTCCACCCCAAATTTGTGTCTATAAGGTCAGTAGGGGCTCATCATGCTGAATGTGTGAAGGCCTTTACTATTAGGCATTTGTGTATTTCTTTTTTTTTCTTCTTGAGGAACTCTTTTTCCTCTGTATTTCTTTGATGCTTTCTTGAATACTTGTTTAAAGGACTTTTTTTTTGGTGTAATTAGCTCAGATGAGGCTCATTTACTCAGACCTAAGACTGGAATGGGAGAGGGGTACTGAAGGCTCTGATTGTTCTGGCTATGTGTGACACTTGCTCTTCTTTCTGGAATTAAGACCTCACCAAGTGTATGTGTGCTTTCTGAAGAGTTTTTGTTTAATACTAGGCAAAACTAAGTGGCAGTATTATTGCTTTGCAATGCTATGGGCAATTTAATTCACAAAACTTTTAAATGGCTCAATATCAGAGTCTTAATTTCAAGAAAAAGATGATCAAGTGATTTAACCATGTCTGTACTTCAGGTTCATGCCAGGTTTAAGATGAGATATGACAGACATCTTGTGAAAACTCAGATGTCTGAGATTTGGATTCATGACTCAGGCCTTCAGAGCTCTGCTCTAAGTGTCAGGTTGGTTGGTCTATCTGGTCTGATGCATATCAGATTGAAAGTGTCTTTCCCAGTTTCTCTTTGAGCATTTAATTTGGGTATGCCTACTTTTTGTTCCAATACATTTGAATCTCTGAGGACTCCAAGGGTAACGCTTTTTACAATTTGCAAGTATATTTGCTTTATGTACTGTAAATAAATAGTGGGGTTTTTAAAATCTATTTTAATCCATGCTTGTTTTTTTCTCTTTCATGATAAGCGTATAGAAGTCTCATCTTAGTGGAGTTTGCAAGTACTGAAATAATGAATACTGAGAATATTTTATTTTCCAGGTCTTTGGTTTCAGTGCAGCCCCTGCTGTGCTATTAATATAGCACTTTTGCCAACTATAAAAATCAAAACAAATGCATATGAAACCATGTAAGATGCTGTTCCTCTTCTCTTTCTAATGGAAATTAAAATACCTGCAGCAAAACAGAATCACACCTGAGAGTCTAAGTCTGAATTAAACCCCAGAGCCTTTGGCTGCTCTAATATCCCGGTTATGTAAAATGCAGTTTAAATGGAGAGAAGTGCTTTTGACTTGTGTTGTGGTGACAGTTCTGGACCTGATCTGAATCTGTAACTGCCGACAGTTGTGGGAGAGGATGAAGTTAATTGGCAAGTCAGCTCGAAAACAAATGTTCTTTTAAGATTTAGAGGAATTAAAGGACAGAAGGAGAGGGGTAAAATGGTTCAGCTATCCCTGGGCTCTAATGAATGTAACTAGTGCATATTAGAAGGGTATTTTAAAGCTGCTAGCTGAAATAGCTGCATCATTTCATGTTTGTTGGGACAGCAGGTCTGGATTTGCTGTGAATGGTACCAGTTGGCATCTTAAGATCTTTTGCTGCATCAGATCACCATGGGGGCTGACAGCTTGCTGGTGACTGCAAGCCATTGGACTGACTGGTCGGGGTCCTTGTCAGCCAGGGCGTGTCCCACTGGCTCCAGAGAGGCAGCTAGAGAGCAGGGAGGAAGGGAGCAGTCCCCAGCCCAGTGTCTCGGTGTACTCGGACCCTGACTTGTCCTTGTTAGACATTCTTTTATTACCAAAACAGACTGCCTTTGCTGAGTGTCCTGCATCTTTTTGTAAGTTGGTAATATCCAAGATAGGCCACTGCACCCAAAAGGAGCTGCTTTTGTGAGCTGATTTTTATTATCTTTATAATGATTGAATTGGATTCTGCAAAGAGGAGCTTCCTCCATCCATAAGCCCCCACAGAACGGTACTTTTGTCAAGTCCCCATTGCAAGCCTGACCTCTCCTGCCACAACAGAAGAAATGCTTTGTGCTCCAGTCTCTGCACCCCCTGGATTATTCTCTGACTGGTTTTGCACCACAAGGGCTCAGTGTTGCTTGATGCGTGCTTCAGATCCCAGGGGCAGGTTAGGAAGTGGTGCTTCATGATAAGGCACTAAATGTTTTGTCTTCTAGGTTTGTACTAAACATGGTGGAAGTTGCAAACTTGTATCTAAATGATGGTTCTTTTCACAGTGTGCTGTTCTGGAGAGTATTGTAATACTTCCCTCTGCTTAGTTACATCTTGCCTTTTCTTTTAGACTGTCTTCTAGCAGGGTTCCAAATCCTGTCTTCGTTGTATGCTGCCACTCGCAAGTGTGTATAAGGTCCCACTCAAGGAAACTCATGTTAGGATGTCACAAGTAGAAGATTACTGGGCACACTAGAAATGGCCATTTTTTCCCTGTAGGATACATTTACTTGTACTTGTTTCTCAAAGGCAGACAAAAAAAAAAAAAAAGGATTTTGTAGCAATTGGGAAAGGGAGGGGGATGGAGAATTGACTTATCTTGTCTCTTTTATCACTTTGCCTGTTAAATGTAATTATTCTTGCTCTTATGGGGCTTCTAAACAGTCACAATTAGGAATTATCCTTATAAAGTCGGTTGTGACATGGAAATACACTTATAGCTTATACTCCTCATGACTGTGTTTTAGTATTCTGCAAAACACAGTATCCCCTCCTGGGGCAATATGGAGTAGGAAAGGAGAGACTTCAGTGCCAAAAGGTTGCATCTGGAGGACTCAACCTTCTTTCCCAGCTCTGCAGTTGAATGACTTGACCTGCAGACAGGCAAGGCATAAGGAGTGCTCAGCACCAGGGATGCTGAGGTTTGAAATTTGTTCCTGAATAGTCAAAACTGAGGCCACATTTTTATAGAAAGCTGTCTGTGATACTGGGCTCTGACCTTCTCATATTTCTGCCTCTTGGACCTATATTTTTGTGCATTGAGCTGTCCCAGCTTCTGTTGGAGTGTTGGAGTATTGAAATACTCAAAGTTGGATCCTGTTTTGATGCACAGAAAAGCAGACCTGCTGTTGGCAGAGTGATGTACACCATTCCTTCATCAGTAGTAGGAATCAGATCTAGGAATACCACCACCAGGAGCACTATCCCCTTAATGCCAGAACTAAAGGGGCACCTTTGTGGCAGCCTTTGTGCCACTGAGGATTTGATCCTCAGCTATGTTGCTTTGTGCTACATGAATGCAAGTAATTAGAGCCAAACATGACACACCTATTTTTCAGTGACTGAATTGAGACAGTAGGCTGTAGGAAGAAAACTGATGGGTACTGTTCTTTGGAAAGAGAAAGTGGGGAAAATAAAGATGCAAAGACATCAAAAGATAGATATATATTTCTTTCTTTCCTTGAAATTTAAGTGCCAGTTTTGTCTGCCTGAAAGCTTTCCATGAAGAATCCCTGAGTTAGAAATCAATACTTTTGATTAGAAACTGTTACTGAATAAATATCATCTGTCTGTAGCATCTAGCAGTTAGGTTTCTTTTACATCTTTGTTGTCTTTTTTTTGTTTCTCAGCCCAGTGCAGTTGTTGGGTGTGGGGAATGTGGTCAGAGAAATTAATTTCAAATTCCCTTGCTCTTCTGAATGTATTCCTTAATTCAAATGGGACAGTTTAGGCAGGTTCTGGAAACAGTTTATCTGTGCTATATAAACTAATTTCAATTGCAGTTGGCACAATTCTAGAAACTCCTTGAAATGACCACAGAATTGTTTGTGAGAGCTCTGCAGGATAATTTCCCCCTTGCTTTCCCATTTGTCTCAAAAACTGCTCTTGTCATACTCTTTGCTGACCAGAGATTACATTAAAACAAAATCTCTTAGTATTAGAGTGTATTTCTCTCTTCCCTTTAGCTTCCCTGACTCACTGAACCCAAAACTAGTGTCATTGACCTAACAGATTAAACAGTTCATTAGCATTCATATTTTCATTTGTCTATATCAGCTGTTTGTTTCCAGTACTGTATGCAAAATTGTCTTGGACTACAAAGATGACTTTGATCAGACACTCTGAACTGAGGAATCCCCCAGAGAAAAAACATCCTGCAAATCCAATGTCAGTCTGGTACTCTGTGGTGCTTAAGATAGCTCCATATTCAAAAGCAAAAGGTTATGGAAGTGGATAAAAGCTAAAGAAAGGAATAGCATGTAAGCAATTCAGGCAGAACTTTTTGCATCAGTGTGGGACAATCAGAAATTTTAAAGAGACCAGTGGTCATCAAGATAAGAAAAGATACATGAAGAGCAGTTCTGGGCAACTGTCATAGAGAAAGGTAGCAGATGTCAGTTGTGGGAAGGATCAACAGCATTGTGCCATTTAAATGTCACTTGAGGAGTTTCTTTAGAATCTGTTTTTAAAAGTTTTGTTCCAGAAGGCCCCAAATGGGAAAACATCAGATTAAGGGGTTGTGATGAGAAAATGACAATATATGGGTACATTGCAACTATGAGATGAGGACTTAGATATTAATACAATGCACACTTGGATCCTTTGTTTTTACTGTCTCTTGCCATGGAGCAGGGAGAGTTAGGCAGGTCTTGAGAAACAGTGACTTTTAAATGGCTTCTATAAAGCAAATATATTGAATAAAGGAAGAAGACTGCTCCACAGTCAGACACTGAAGTTGTCTGTACTAGCAGGTCACTAGAAGACAATGCAGTGGATCATTGCAAGGTACTGCAGTTTTTAGAATTATTAAAGCAGTAGTTCCCTACTTGAGTGTTTGAATGTTGAGAAGTTTATTTCTTAGGTGATGCTGGACATGAACAATATAAATGAGAAGATTCAAAGAAAAGCATTGGGAAAGCAGGGGGTATGGAAAGCAGGGAGTGCTCTAAGCTAAAAGGAAGCAGCGAATTACAATTTTAAAACTTAAGACTACTCAGTGTTGCTGTGTTTCTTGGCGTTGCTTATGTATCAGTATATCTTCAGTTTCACCTGCATTGAGATTAGACAACAAGAGATGGGACACTCCACTGCAAACCAGAGTTGGGCCTGGGCATCTTTGCATCTTCTGCTTGCAACTTCCTAGCAAAGATGATTGACATTGTTGCTTTTCAGTCTGGGGGTTTGGGGCAAAGGAACAGGACAGAGGTTTAAGGGAGGTATAAGGTTTGGACTTTGAGAAACATAATCCGAGGATGGACTGGGAAGCTGTAAATCAGAATTCAAGGCAAATATAGATATCACCTAAAGAGCAAGCTGCTTTGTCAAAAGTTGTATGCTCTCAGTGTCTGACAACATATGTGCATCATGAATTCATCTTTAAGGAGGAAATGTCCTCTGGGCATCTTTAGCTTTAACCATAAACATTACACACCAAACAATTCCTTCTGGTATCATGATAGTTGATGTAGATGTAAGGCCTTCTGCAATTTCAGAGTGTAGCAGTAGAATATTCCTATTTAGCGTTAGGGAATTTTGACACCCTAAAAGTGCTCTTGGTATGTATCTTAAGGCTGTGATTTACTTCTCAGGCATCCCATTATCCTTGTCAGCTTGAGTGGGATTATTAGTCTCCTTTTCTTTTTTATCTGTTTAGGAGAATATATCTCAGCAGACCTATGGCTCAAGTATACAGTGGCTTACGGAGGAGCTGTGGCTCCATCGCTCTGTGTGTACATCCAAGCTGCATGATAAGCAGAATTGTGCAAGTCAGCCCTTTGACAGAGAGTTAGGATGGACAGAGCTAGGATATGTCAACAAGACCCTTACCCTTGCAGTTTTGGACTGCACAAAGTACTGTCCTGGCTGTCACCAAGCTGAATTGCCTGGTTGTCTCTACTAATCAGCTGAGCATGTGTGGAAATATTTTCTGGCACTGAGACTGGCCATTGCAGGATGGTCTGTTTGTGCTCATAAACATGCAGAACAAGATGGTTGTATGAAAAATGGGCATTGGGAATGGTCTTGGGCATATCCTAACCCCTAAGTTGTGCTCAAAATATTTTGTAAGACTGCTAGTTGAATGAGAAAATTATATTGGAGAGAGTTCTAATAGTTCAGAATTGCAAATTACCGTGTTCCAAAGTCTAGGAGTGCATCCTGGCTCCATTTCATTTGTTAATGTTGGTATATAGTCTGTTAGTTTGACTTTCACCATGTCAGTCTGTCCAATGTTTCTAAAACCCTTTACAAGCAATTGAGAAAAACAAGGCCCTCAAGCAGAGATAAATAGCTTATAGTAATGCAAGTAAACTGAAAATGCTGTTGGAACTGACTGCTTAGTTCTGGTGCTGTGTGTGGTCAACACTTGAAGCAGAAGTTTCTCATGCTGGTGATTGAGATGCTGCTGGAGAACAGGAGATGGGCTCTCCCAGCCACTGCAGGTATGGGTCTAAAGCCAACAGTGATTGAGATGAAATCTATGCTAGATGCAGGGTTTGAAGTTACCACCACTAAGTAAATGGTGCAGGGAGATCACAGTGTGTCTCTCCTCTAAAGGAGTTTTGTGTTAAGAAGTTGAGAAAAGGAAATGAGATCTCTTTCAATTGATTCTGATTTGCTGTGTAGATGTCTCCCATCCACTTCCCTGTAGGGAACATTCTTATATTTGAAGCAGGAAAATGGTGAGTGAAGTTATCTAGATTTCAGCACCCATGTGTGGCAGCAGCTTGCTGCATAAATCTTATTGGGAAGGAGGGACACAGCCAGTCTCATTGAGCTTCATGTTCTTCATTAGTATTTTAGCAATATTAATGCCCATCAACCTGCTACATGGTCTTTGAGAGGCTTAATTAATCATTACTTCTAATAGTCTTAGCGATGTTGCCGCAGAGCTACCAGACAGAAGGGCAGGATTGCTATCGTTATGGGACAGGGGGTGTAGGGAAAGGAGAAGGACAGAGGGATGAAGGAGCAATTGCCAGCATCTGTGAAAGTCAGAGCAATGTCTGTACGCTTGGCTGTGGGCCCCTCTGCATATTAAGAAGGTTTTTGAAATGGCGGTCTCTGTGGTGCTTGGGTACAAGGGACCTGCCCTCCCCTTGCCTGTGTCCCTCCACTGTTTGTCTTGGTCCTTTGCTCCCACTGCTCTGCGGTGCTCCTACCTCCCCCTCGTGCGCATGCACCCCTCTGCTCGCAGCCAGGTTCATCAAGAAACAAGCGTGTCTCCATGGTAACAGAGAGACAGCTGAAAAATGGCAGCTAAATGCAGCTGCCCCTCATTTAATATCGACTCTGGCACTGACAGAACAGATAATGGGCAATAACACACCATTATGCTGCAGGGAAATGAAATGCTTCGGCAGATGCCTGTCATGCTGCAGGGATTTATTTGTTACTGTACCAGCAGAGATTTCTCTCCCCTTCTGTCTATCACTTTCTCTCATTCCCTCTTCTTTTTCTCCTTCTTTCCCTTTTCTGCCTGCTTTCTCCACTTGTCTCTTTTGCTTTCCTCTATTTCTTTGTATTCCTTCTTTCTTATTTTTCTCCTTTCCACACCGCTTTTTTGTCTTGCTTTCTCTATCATGTTCTCTGGATTTATTGCTCCTGGTGTTGAAAATTGCTGTGTCAGAAGCCCAAGGATTTTGTGAAGCTCCAAGCTTTCTGCACCTTTCAAACTTACCATGTTCTTCCTAGTTCTTCTCCCTTTTGTCTGTGCACATGTCAGCATGACTCTAGTAAGGATGAAGTTTTCTGGATGAGCCTTCTACCAGTATATTTCTGTGGGCTGTGTTTTAATTTGGCAGTTAGAACACAATGTAATGGAAGTTTTTCATGGAAATGTAGAGGAAAGTGCTAGTGGAAAGGATGTAATGCTTCTTGTGGTGCCAGAGTTTGTGACCACAGCTGACCACAGAGGGCCCAGAGGTTGGGCAGTTTGAATCTAGGCTGTAGATCATGTTGGTTTCTAAATGATTCCTAATGTTGTGACTCTTCCACATCTTAATTATTCAGGGTTAGTTTCACTTAGTAACTGCTCTGGGTTTAGTTTCTCTAAATGTCCTGCTTGTGCAAATCTGGGGCAAGGATGATGGCAAGTGATTCTCTCCCAGGATTTTAAGGTCTGTCCCTCTGCAGATAACACCCTGAACTAAACAATAAACTTTCAGGTACCTACCTTTTAGCGGGAAGAAATCGAGACCTGTGAAACTCATTGCTTGACCTCAAAGGCTGCTCTGACATCAGTAAAAGGGCTTTCTGCAGATGCAGTTCATCCAGGGAAAGGCATGCTCTTTTCAGTACAGCCTATCTCCTCCACATGTTCTAGCAAAGAACCATGAAATCCTCATAGACATATAGTCATGTGGGTGTAGCTGCTTCCATGGGAGTGACCTTCACAGATCATCAGGGTCTAGACATGCATTTGATGGGTAGAGCATAGGAGCTATCATCTTCTCCCACAAAATGTGAACAATTTTGCAGTATGAGTTCCTAATCACAGGACATGGCAGAGCTCTGGCAGCTGCCCAGTCCCTAGTTACTGTAGCTAACATTGTAGCTATGTCCAGACTCACATCACATCAATTCCTGTCTTATGTCAGCGTCCTGCAAAACATGCCTGATGCAGAACCTGTTTGACATGATTTGCTTGTGCCTATGACTTTATTAACCTAGTTATGCAAAGAGCTCATTTAAATACAGATATACTTTATAAATTCTTTTGTTAGTGTGCCTGGGCCCTTATGGAAAAAAAAAACAAAAACAAAACAAAACAACATACTAGTAAAGTTGTATTTTCTGCCAGTGTAAAGACATCTTCACTCATGATTTTGTCATTGTTGATATGATGATTTCAGGGGATATATTGGGTGGATTTTTTTTGTACACCCAAATGGTGTCTGTGCCACTAAATCTTAAGTTAGGAGTAGGCTTAAATTCTCTAAGTGATGTATTATATACATCGTGCCATATGGACCTAGAATAGGATCATTCTTCTTTTCCCTAAGTGTGATGGAGTGAGCAAATCTAGCTAAGCAGATTTTTAGAAAGCAAATTTTGCAAGGACTCATTGGAATACAGTTTTAAGCAGTACCAATCTTATGGACCCCCTTGTTATTCTAGCACAGCCTTGTTGTTCTAACCCAGTCTTTGCTAAAATACATTGATCATGACTTGCAAGTCATCTACAGTTTTGGTACTTGGATAATTTTTGATTTAAAATTCCAGGGCTGTGGAGTAAGTGCCCATTGCTTGAATCCTAGCAGTTTCCCAGAAATATTTACACCTCTGGGTAAAATCTGTACAATGACTCTTAGGTTTTCCAAGTTCGTCAACCCTCACTGTGATTTGTGACAAATCAGGGTGGGGGGAACCTTTAATACAATAGCAGGTAAGATAATAACTGCTAGGGGAAAGCAGATAATGAGAAAGAAGAAAAGATCCTTTTGGCTTATATCCTGGTACACCCTCATATCTCTGCAGAGGAGCTTATTTAAGCAGAATAGTTCCAAAATATCAGCATACATCCTAAGTACCTTATTTGATTTACTTCTTCACTGCAAATGTAGAGCATGCTCCTCAGAAGTCCTCTTAGGACTCTCAGACAAAATAGGCAACTTTGAGACGCTACAGGTTGATGTGCAGTTGAGTGGTAAAATAACATTCATCCTCACTGATACTTTGGTTATGTTCCAGTAGAGTTTGGAAGCAGCCCTTAGGCAGCTATGGGTTTCCCAGTTTTTCACTCCTTTTTCCAGTTTCTTTAAAATTAATGCCTGCTGTAGGATACTGAAACAGTAGGAAGGTGATTTCTGCTTTAGGTTTCAAAGAAAGCAAGTTGGAGTCCAAAAACCCTTAATTGATGTTATTTCACCACTTCTCTGAACTAGGAGATTTTTATGTATAAAGGCTATTCAGAGCTCTCTCTCTCCATAGTTGAAATGACAGTGAACTGACCCCCATTTCAATTGCATACCCTGCCAGCTTCTTGAGCCGTGGTGCTTATTAATGAAATAAGCAAACATTGAAGTGTCTCAAGGGGTTTTTTTTCCTGTTTTTTCTTTTTCTTTCTTTTTCCCCCCTTCTCTTCCAACAAATCCGCAATCATTAAGTGCCATCATGAGAGAGGAATCGGCTTGTTAAAAAGAAAAGCTCTGATTTTTAAAAATTTTTCATTTATGAAGAATCCCATCAGGAGCAGGCTGTGATTAATACACATAATTGAAACAAATTGCAGCTAACTGCAGAAAAGTGTCTCCCAGCTGCTGACAGAAGGAAATTGCTGACAGCCTTTTCCCATTCAATGAAGAGAAGAGAGAGAGGGAGAAGGGAACCCTGCCCAGCCCCAGCCCATATGGCCACTGTGTGCGCATGCACGTTCAAAAGCGCTTGTGCAGCCAGTGCACGTGTGTGTCGTTGTGCATGGATCTGCGTGTGCAGCATGCCACATGCACAGGTTAAAACCCAGCTTTGCATGAGTTTGTAAGGACTGTATGTGTGTGCATGCAGGATCCCTTGTGTTTGGCTGCCTGCCCTGCTGCACATGCTATGTGCCCACATGCAGTATGACAGTAAAGTCAGTTTAGTGCGAGATGCTCTGGAGGCACCGTGTGCTCCACCGCAAAGAGGGGGCTCCAGCTGTGTATGTGCTTGCACATGTGAAGTCATGTACCCACACGTGAAACAACAGAGACTCTGTCTGCTACAGGGAGCAGACAGAGCTGGCTTTATATATAGGAGCACAAGGCAAGCTCAGTTCTGGATTTTAAAATGTCTTCCATCACTAAAGGTTCTTCTGTCTCTTTCACCTTTTGTTTTTCATGCTCCCTATCTGTCATTAGCAGCATAAACAGAAAACACTTAGGCTCTGGAGCTAAGAGAGCCATCTCTGATTGAAATGCCATGCAGATGGCTAATAGGTGTACATCAGAGCTTTGTCTGGCTCAAAAAGTTGCTCTGGAGAGGAATTTAATATCCATAGTTCATTCAGTTGCTGGCTTCTGCTAAGACAATCGGTGGCTGGGTTACGCTGATTGTTTTGCGACACGCATTTAACACATATGTGCCATTTGTGGCTTGGCCATCCAGTGATGTGCTTCCACACAGCCATGTGACTGCTTCAAAGTAAGCTACCCAGTGCACTGAGTGGGCCACAGAAACACTAGTCAGCAGAAGGCAAAGTTGGAGACCTCTAGGAGACTGTTAGTAAGATCTAACAAACTGGCTGGCAAAATCTGCAATGAGGTTGATGCTCTAATACTAGCTGGACATATTTTCTTGTGGCCATCTGTTGATTTTATAATCTGAGCTTTTTTTTGCCACCATGTAAGGGCATTTTTACTTTTTTAGAAGCAAGCAGGAACATCAAAAATGAATTATTTCCAATGTATCCGCCTTTAAAGCTGATTGCTACGGTGTGATTCCAGTTAGTAAAAAAAAAAATCTTCTCATTGTAATTTTTCCCATTGAAATAAAGCCATGAAATCTGTTTGTAACCACATGCATATTATAAGCCTTATAAAAATAACTTGAACTGATCCCTAATCTGTTATTCCCTTTCCCTCTGTGCTAGTGTTCAGTGTAAACACATAAATACGAAGCAGTTAGCAAACAAACATTCCTTTATCAGAGGTGTATGTTGATCCCTATGGAAGCCTAACACCTCAGGCAGGCAGATGCAGCAGTGGGAAAATAACTGATAAGCTCAGATGTTACAGGTTATGGATTGTGTTTATGAGTTGGTGATTCGTAGTAGATGCAACCAGGGAGGTGAAGGAGGGCTGGAGCCATTGACATTTGAAGTTCAACGCAGGAAATGGTGCATTTGTCTCCAGCACTATTCAGGGAGCTTTGGAAGTGTCCGAGAAGAGTTCAGTGAAAAACTTACATCCTGAAAGAGTTTTAAATAATACCAGGTGGGTGGTGCTGGAAGGGAGTTAGCTGGGTTAAATTATTGCCATAATAACAAATCACTCAGAAGCAAGCTAGATTGAATTTGCCAGTTAAAAAGAAACACATGTACTCTTATATTTGTAAGGGAAAGCAAGCTAAGCTAGTGTATTCACATTGAGGCATGAGCTGCCTTGTGTTCACTGAAGGGTAAGTGATGCATGTGGGCAGTTGCCATGAAGGAATTGATGTGATGTATTCCACATGCTTGCCTAGTGCACAGAAATACAAGTGCCCCGCCTCTCAGTCAGGGTTACTCCTTGATGTGCAGAAGCCAAGTTTCCCATTGCTCTAATGTTTTCTGCCCCTTTAAAACTCCCCTTGCAGCTAAGAAAGGTCACGTCCCAACTGTGTTTTAGTCCTCAGTGGTTATGGAATGTTGATGCAGAGCTGTACATATAAGGTATGTTCTACTCTGGAAAGAGTAATTGTTACAACCAGTAGACAGAGCTCTATTTTATACAGGTGGAAAAGCAGGCACAGGTAGAGTCTGGAGGTTTATAAGCCCGCAGAGCTGGAACCACTTGAAGGATCAGCAGGGCTGACCACAGCCTGTTCTGACTGGTGCTTGCATGGCTATCAGAAATTGTAGCTGATGGGAAATTACAGTTCCTGTCAGGGATCATTTCTGTCTTTTGGGGCTGAACAGCCTCAGTTCTGCCAGATGAAGCAATTTTAGCGCATATATATAAACCACCCACAACTAAAGGAACTTTATGGAGTTGCTGCAGTTCTTGTAAGAGCTTGAAAATGAGTTCTTAATTTACCCCCACTGAGAAACAGAATCTTTGAGGCCAACAATCTTCTTTTACTAGATGCTATGAAATATTGAGGTCAGCACTGACATTTGTCTGCTGCTATCTCTGCAGCTTGAGAACTTGTTTTAACTAGCACTCATTGTGAGGGCATTCAAGAAGACACTCCCAGGTGAGGAGGGCACAACTATGTCTTATGATTTATACATTGTGGTATGATCAAGCCAAGCAGATCACAAAAGTTCAAAATCTGCTCATATGTAGGACAAAGAAAAAGGGAAGTGGTGCTCCAAGAAAGTGTAAAGGCAACAGCAGGAACAATTGTGATGCTCTGTGGGTTGCAGATGGTAAAGCTTAATGCTGCAAATTGTCAGATAATTGTAAAAAAGCTTTCAGCACTGGTACGTACTAAATGCAGTGAGTTCTCTTCCTCCTTTGTCTTCCCAGACTAGTTAAGTTACACAGTTCTCTTTTGTTCAGTCCCTTTGTGGGGTTGATGTATAGCGGCAAGCAAGAAAAAATTGTGCAAAATTGGGAAAAAATATTTAGTGAAGTTTCTTTACTTTTTTGTGTCAAGTTATCTGTGTGTAATGATAAAACTGCATATATATGTATATTCTAGGTCAACTATATGAATTAATTTAATGTTATATGATTTAATCCCTCTTATTTTTTTAGTTCTGCAGAGCCAACAGAGTTGTGAGAAAATATGTTATACCTTGTTCTGACACACGCTTTAACAGAAAACTCTTAAAATTACAATGTGAAGGCCAGATTTTGCCAACAGTTCTTTTTCAGCAGCCCCATAATAGATCAGGGCATTATGAAGGTATGGGTAGAACTTGTTTTGACAAAATTCTGTTTCTAGAGGTAGCATGAAAAAAGATTTCAGCTTCTCTGTGATTCTACAAAGTAGTGGTAGACATAGAAGTTACAGAGAAAAAAACCACCAACACTTATTTTTTGTTGCATCGAGCACATTTGACCAGAGAGCTGTCAAGAGACAATTAATCTGAAGGCTCTTGAGGTTACAGACTGGCAGAGTCCACTTTCAGAATTGTCTTGGATTTTAAACACAGTGATGGTTCTCACATGGCAGGGGCTTCAATGATCCTTCCTGCTGGCCACATGCATGGGATACACAAGGGTGTGCTCTATGGCTCGTGACCAAAACTGCAATCCTAACTTCCCAAAATCTCTGACCAGCTTTCAGTTCCAAAATGACAAGACTATGGTGTCAGTGGGTTAATGGAGTTGTTAATGTGTGGGGAAAAAGGAGACAACACTTCAGTGAAACGGGAATTGGAAAATATTTACAAAATATACAAATATCCCTGGTGTTTAGATTAGAATGAGAGTCTTTGCTACTAAAAAAGAAGCCAAGTCCCAAACCCCAAAACCACAGAAGTCAAGACCCTCTAGGGTGAACTCATCTCCAGGAAAATAATGGCAGCACCTTTCTGAACTGAAAGAGAAACACACGTTTTTCAAGAGTAGTTGGAGCACAAGGGCAGTGTCACATCTCCTGCAGAGAGATTTGAAAAGTAATTTTTATAGCAGTTGGGCTTTTCTTGTAAGAGTAAGAATTACATCAGTTCTGACCTTCTAGCAACAGACCTAGGAAAAATAACATGAACACGGATACCAGCATGATCGCTGTCTTACATCCAGCAGTCTACCCTCACCCATTGCCGTAAAATTGCTCCTCATTTTTATCAAGGCCAGTGAGTTCAGAGTTTGGCTTATAGTACTGAAGAGAAGCACTGTTTTGGCTGGTGGTTTTTATTGTTTTTAGTTGATATACAGTCTTGATAATGTGTGCAAGGCTTTAATAAGATTGTGCTACCCAGTAGCTTGAACTAATGAAAGCAGCTGGGCTCATTTTTGGTGCTGTCACATCAAGATATGAAATTCATTTCATTGATGATATGAAGTTACTAATTTTGGATGAGCTGATAGAATAGTTGTTATCTGTTATTCCAAATAGAATAGATAATTTCAGAAATTTATTAAAACAGATGAGCTGATAATTATTTAAAGATAATTACAGTATATACTTAGCATCAATTTTTATTGCATTGAAATAAATGGATATAATATATGAAAAGACCACTTGGGAATAGCTAAGAAAGAGTTACAATCATGACATATTTTTTTCACTTGAATACAAAAAAGTCTACTATAATGAAATATTTATTCTTAAAATCTTTTTCGATTTGTTGAGGTTTGAAGAGATCTTATGTACTTCCATTGACTAACTGGAATATTTTGCCCGAATACTTTTTCTGTTCATCAGCATCACTACCAGCCAGAGATGCTAAACTTAGACACATTTTGCACTGCTGTTGAGTTTCCCCCACTCTCTGACCTTAAATTAGTTTCTGTACCTTTTAACCCACTCCTGTGTCAGTCTTGTCTGGGTTGCATGCAAAATCTTCAGAAGCATGCTTAGTTTTCCACAGATGTCTAGATGAATTAGATGCTGCATCCAGATGACTTCTGTGATGCTTCTGGCAAACTCTTTTTCTGTGAACTTTCCAGCAAAGTTTTTTTCTGTGAACTTTCATCAGTGTCATCTAGCTCCTATTTTGAACATGTAAGGAGTTGTTAGGATGGAAGAACATGTTCCTTTTGGAGGTTATGCTATTGCATTAAATAACAGTAAAAAACCTAAATGTGATAATGGTAGGCTGTGCTCTTTTGTACGTACAGGGAGACTACTGCACAAAATATAGATGTCTACTTTTTCAAATTAGGATGTGAATTCTGTATGCCTAGGATCTGCTCTGAGATACATGAGTCTTGAACTTCAAGCATGTTGGTGGCATGTACCTCTTGCAGAAAATTCTGATAGTGAAGAGAGATTTCAGAAAATGCAATGTTTATGGTTTGCCCAAGTCTCATGCTGAGCTGGCAGCAGAGCTGAAAACATGCAGTTTTTTTCTGACCCTTTCTTGACCAACAAATCCCTTGAACAACTGGCTAGACAGTCCACTTTATGTTTAGGTGTTTGTACCTCCCAAAAGAAGCAATCTCCTGGTTACCTGGAACTGGAGTTGCACTCATCATGAGATGAGCCTCCTTGTCATTATCAAAGGGACTATTTGACAATTTTGTTATTTTTGATGTTTCTAATTCAGGCAATATTCAGTTTAGGCTTTTTAGTAAATGTATTAATGTGTGTTTTCTTAGGAACTAGTCCCATAACAGCAGAGTTATAGGAGGGCAGGCTGATACTTGTATTCACCTCCTCTGCTCTGTGTGCTTTTGTTTTCTAGTAAGGAACTTTCCTCTCTGTATCACTTTTGGATGTATTTATTCAGACATATATTTATTTGTGCATGGGCTTAATGTCATATACATCACAAAAATGTTCCCTGTTCTCTATGCTTTTCACTCTTGTTTTACGTGACCCTTGCTTTTGCACGTAACTTTGCTACAGCCAAGCTGTAAAGATGGTAATAAAGTGTGTGCGTGGCAAAATAAGGTGGAATGAAATCCTTATATAGATGCTTTCTGTCATTTTTATGTGCATCACTCTCTTCCTTCTGATGCAGTGCTGTCTACAGTGATCTAGCGTCTTCCCTTCCCTCAGCTTTGTGTTTTCAGCATTGTGTTAATTGTTTGTGGTGTATGGGTTTTTCAGCAGCGTGTAGTGAGAAAGGTCAGCTGTCAGAAACAGGCCTGTCCACAACTGATAAGGCATTCGAGAGATTGGATTTGACTCATTAAGCACCTTCCCTGTAGACATGGAGTCTGCTCTGCCGCAGAAAAAAACTAAATCAGGAAGGAAAAAAAGCCTAGGATGGAGTAGGAGCATGCGCCAGAAGCACTGGCACACCCTCCCTCTCACCCCCACACACAGTGCCAGTTCCGTATGATTCCACCACACTCGCATCCTCGTGCACCGTGGGCATCTTTAGTAAATACGAAGCAGTTAGCAAATTCACTCCAGTATTCACATGTGTGTATTCACTCCAGTATTTACACCTGGCCAAGACACACGTTCATTATTTCTGTGTACATTCATGTGTGTGTAAGTCCTCGTGTGCGTGCCCTAAAGTTACATGGGGAAGATGCATTTCATTCCTGCTCTCAGATGTGTACTGTAAGTTGTATAAGGATGTTAGTTATCCCACATTTTGCACGTATGCAAGTGCATCCACTTCAACCTGTGTGTTCCTTACTCTTGTAAATCTCGTCACACTAAGGTCGCTTCCTTTCATGCTATAACAAAGGGCACATGTCCTCTTCATGTCTGTCTGTTGTGTTTGTTCAGCTGTACTTTGCCTTTCCACAGAAATATGCTGTGTAGGCAGCTGTCCTTCCCATGCCGCATATGTGTCCATTGCCCTGGTAAACACACATGGAACTTGCTGCTGTATACACACAGCAGAAGCCTAGCATGTTTCTCATTGCATACAAATGCACACATTTTTGCCCCTAAATAATTACTGGTCAAAGCTGCTCTGCCAGCTTGTAACAGTCTCTTGCCTGTGGCTTTGTTTGAGAAGAATCGTTCTGCCTCAAATTGGGTTTGGATACTGCTACTTCCATAAATGGTCCTAATGATGTCTCACAACGAGCATAAATGCAGGGCAGCAGTAGTGTTTGGCAGTGTATTTTGATATCCTGGCAGTCCTGGGGTTCCACATGTACCCACTCTCCAGCAAGACAGAAGCCGTGGGAAGCTGGCATTACCGAGGTCTCTGTGATATCACTGGTGCTGCTCTTCCCTGCTCTCGTCTCTCTTCCACTGCTCTTTTGCTTTTCACCTTCCTTTGCATTTCCTCTTTCCCATGGGCATGGCTTTCAATACCGCTCACTGGTATTGAAAAGGATCATTTTGTGGATCATTATTGTGTTATTACAGTGATTAGCGGTAACTATTTTCCTACTCCCACTTCCCGCTGGAAGGATGCCCAAGGGGCTCCCTGCTCAGCAGCAAGCGCGACGCTTGCTGGAAGGCTGCTGCCAGCACAGACCCACGGGCATGCGGCAGCACACACTCACCTCTGGCAGTGCTGTCTCTCTCCCTTCTGCCCCTTTCTCTTCCAGCAGTTCTCTAATATAGTGCTGTTCAACAGAAGCAGGAATTTTGCCTCCTGTCGGGCTCCTTACATGTGCTTTAGTTCTGAATGCCCTTTTGACTTCCTCTCGGTGTAAATCATTCTGTTCATTCCTGCATCAGTCTTGGAAGACTCCCTCCAACAGCCTTCATGTTTTTTCTTCCAAGCAGGACTGATCATACCACACATGTAGGGAAGACTGTGATAGTTACCTAATATTCTTCTCTCTAGTGGTATGACTTTTTACTAAGGTCAGAAAACTTCGGAGAGACCTTGTCTTCAGTGTGGTAAGGAACAAAAATGCCAAGTGCACACTGTTTCAATAGCTGAAAGTTAGTGCTCTGAATCTGCAGCCAGTAATAAACAGGTCTAAATGCTTAGAATCAAGATTAATATTTGGTGCTTGGCTTCTGATTTTTAATAGGCTTGAGGAATAAGGGTAGTGTGAAATTGGGAATTGCAGCTGGGATACAGGTTGCTGCTGAAGAACAGTAAAGCTCTCTTAGGGAGTGAATGTGTTGTTTGTTGGCCTGCAAGTTGCTTCAGTTCTTCAGTTTGGTTTTTGTTTGTTTGTTTGTTTAAGGGTTTTTTTGTGTGTTTTGTTTTGTGAGGTTTTTTTGTTTGTTTGAGTTTTGTGGTTTTGTTTTCTTTTTTTTTTTTTTGATGAAAAGCTAGTGAATGAAGAGCTCAGCTGTATGCTTCCACACTCTTACCTATATTGTCACGTGTGCTCCACACAGAGGAGTAGATGGGCCAGGTAGCAATCCACACCTCTGGGAGGGCAGGGCTGGTGAATATGTTAGACCTGGAACTTTATGGTCATGGCACTGTGATGTTCTCTCTCTTCAGTTTGCACTTTGCTGAACATTCAGCCTGTGAGGAAACATTTCTACTGGGTGATGTGTTCAGTGACTGGCATCCTTATGTTTTAGAGTGAGGGATCAGGAAAATAAGAAAACTATAAAAATTGCAGAGTGAAATAAAAACATAAGAAAAAGTACATACAGCCGCAGTGGGAATTGCCCTCACCCATGCTTAGCATTGAGGAATCTAGAGGAGGTCTTATGCTCAGCAAATCATCATCATATCTCTTGACAGAATTTGTAGCAATACTTTGCTTTTTCTCTACTTTCTGGAACTAGGAGTGAGAGTAGCAAAATTGTTCAGAGAAATGAAAAGGTATACTTTGTTCAACCAAAACAAATTGTTAATTTATATGACTATATAAAATTCTTTCAGGCAAATTATTTTAAAAATTGATTTATTCTGCATTATTAATTTCAAAATAAACATATTTCATGCTTTCATTTTAAAATGGAGCTCTTAAAATGGAGTTTTTTTTAAGAAATATATTTTTCAGGGTGTGTAAACCAAAATTTTTAAACTTCATTTTGGGTTAAAGAAGACATTGTCGCAGAATTGTTTTTACTCCCTATAGTCAGTTGATCAGAACGTAAAGGACAAGCACAGCTCTAAGTACATAGTGCTGTGGTCAGACCAATACCTGGAGTTTATAATTTCTTTGACAGAGAATGCAACATCACACGCTGATACCAGTACAGTTTGTATTTAGCAAACAATGGAAAATAGGTGGAAAAGAGGATTCTCAGGACACTTTGTACACTGCATATACTGGTAGAGGACTGGACTGGTAGAGGGCTTCTCACAGATGTGGAACATTTTTTGGTTTTCAGAGTTTTATTAAACTCATTGAGTGTTCTTTTCCCATAGGTCTCAAGGACTTAGCCTATCTTTTTGTTATCTTTATAGTACAGATGGAGACAGCTGAGGTTAGTTAAGTGCCTCAGGTTGCACAGTGAATCAGTGACAGAGTTGAGGATAAAAAGGTGGGGTTCTGACTTCCACACCTCTACTTTGTCATTTAGATCAATTTTAATGAGCAATTTAAAAAAAATTATGTTACCAGACATATGCTATAATCTTTTGTAGACATGTCATTTATTCATTTTCATTATTGTAGTATTAATACTTTTGTCATCAAAACATTTTAGCAAAAAGGTTCTTATGGCTGTGTTTTTCAGCTATTTTATGTGCAATATTGGAGGAGTTCAGACACTTCTGTTTTCTGCTTTTCTCTTCAGAAAATACAATATGTAGTTTAGAGAGTGAGTAGGGAACCTGTGGATCATATAATTGGCAAAACTAGTTTAAAAGAATGCAGGCTATGATATGGCTTTCACAGCTTCCACATATCAGTATCTCTGTTGGTGGTGCTTGGAAGATGCTTCATGCACTGAAGAATGTATTGTACACAATTTCTAATTTATTTAAATGTCTAATGTATTTTAATGTCTGTGCTCAATATGTGGACTAACTAGGAGATTTTGTGTGGTGTAACTGATTTACGATTTTCCTCTCAGAAGAGATTTTGTCAAATGACTGCAATATACTGTCGAGTGAAAAGGAGATCCCCAGCATTGACAAGCAGAATAGCTTTTCATTTGGGTGAATATTTATTTACTTAGATGATAAGATCCCTAACTGTATATTTAATAGGTGCATACCCATACTTCAGAAATATAGGGCAGTTGTGCTTCGAACAGGATACTGTTATTTGACAGTGATATATGGAAACTGCTTTATACATTTAGTACATGTCAACTATTTTGAGGATCAGGAGCCTAGGGAAAATTTCTCCTTCCTTTGGGCTAAAGACTCAGGCACTGTCATCCCTCTTTCTCCCCTTTGCGCTCAGTCTTTGCTGTGCAGTGGTCCAAATTCATCAGGTGAAACAAGTCACTCTGCAGGGCTAGTTCTGGACCTCCTAGGGATGGTTTGCAGTCCTACAGGTCAGAGCCTCCTCTGTGCTGGAGCCAGCCCAAAGAGCATCATCCAAGCACACAGGCAGACAAAAGCAGAGGTGGAACATCCAGTTCCAGAGCTCTCATGCAGTACCTTCAGATAAAGCAGTTCTTCCTCTTGTTTTCATTAAGAGCTTAGCTGCACAGGGAAATAATAGATTAGTCAGGTTTCACAAAAAACCCTGAACATTCATTGTATTGCCAAGTCTCCTTGATCTCTTCTGAGCTTAAAATTGAGGACCTTTTACCAAGCATTCTGCTTTAGACTTGAAGGGTAATGGGTAAAGTAGCAGATAAGAGAGTAGAGGGCATGATTCATGCTAGGCACTTGATGTTCTCTGGTGGAACATTAATACTTTCTTTGCTCTCACCGGTGAGGTGAAAGAGCTTTTTGCATAAGATTAGAGCTGCCACACTACGTGCAAAATTTGAGTTTGACATTGAAAGAGCGCTGACTGTTGAGTGCATCTCACCTTTGCTGTGGACTCCTGGGCTAACTCCTTTGCTGTGGACTCTTTGCATCTCTTAAACAGGATGGGAATTGTTGTCTTGCATTGATTCTTCCCCACACTGTTTCTGGTGCTGTTAAGCTGATTCCTCTCTGCTTCCAAGTTACCAGTTATATAGATGTAGTAAGTGAGCATGAGGAGCCTGAGGAAACAATAAATGACACTATTTCTGAAAAATGTAACATTTCCCAGAATGGTTTAAAGTTAGTAAGCATTTAGGAGAGTACTCTTTTTACTGTAGGCCTTCAGCTCAGCACTGCATTTTATCCATTATAACATCATTCTGTGATTTTACAGACAATTTTTTTTTTCCAACAGCAAAAATTCTTTTTCTTCTGAAAAATTATTCCTATAATTTCCTTGAGGTTAGGAGTAATATTCTTTTTCTAAGATTTAATCAATGCAATCATTTGAGTCATCTCATTATGACATTAATATGACTTCCATGTTCTTACTTTACGAACATTCCAAGAAGTTTGTGGAAAATAAATGCAGGCTATGATACGGCTCTCACAGCTTCCACATATCAGTATCTCTGTTGGTGGTGCTTGGAAGATGCTTCATGCACTGAAGAATGTATTGTACATGATTTCTAATGTATTTAAATAATTAAATTATTATCTGTAAGACTTTTAAAACCAGTATTTGTTTTGAATATTGAGACTACAAAAGTGTGCTTGTGAGGGAGAAAGCTTGGCACCTTACGAGAGAGTTTGATGAGTGGTGTTACTGATCTGATCAGGTGGTGTGAAGAATGATTAGACCAGAAAAAACCAATTATTTGGATGTATTATTTTTTCTGTTCAAAGGCTGGAAAGGAGGAATGCAGCAGAAGGATAAAATAGAGGCTGCAGTAATCTGCTTTTAGCTACTACTGGATTCTGTCACCATCTCTTTAAAATAAAAGCCTGATTTTTTTACTAAGCTACTAAGCCTGGAGGCTTGTTTTAATGACATCAATCTGGGCATGGTGCTTTGACCACTTCTGAGGGCTTTAATTAGTTTTAACATTCAGTCACGTAATGTTGACTGTAAACCAAACCCCAATGAGACAGGGACTGCCTCACAGGACATCTGTAATGCAGTGAAGGTGAGAGCGGTGAGCAGCTGACCCTTGGTTTTAGGAGAGGTACTTGAGGTTTTCTTCTGGAGACATCAGGAAAGTCACTGACCATTTTATGTTTTTCTAAATATTTCTTAATTGTGTCTGGGGTCAAAATTTCTGTTACATGACATGCTGCTTTTGTTGAGTATTAAACTTCATGACCCTAAGCAAAATAAGTGCTTCTAGGGTTTGCCATTTTCAGCTTTGCGGTCATGAAGTATTTATTTTCAAGCATCATCCAAAACTTTGGAGGCTGCTTTTTCCACACCTTAGCTAGGATGACATCCTGGAAGGACTAGAGAAAAATAGGAGATTGGTTTCCCTCCACAAATGTATGAGAACCTCTGTAATGAGCTCAGGATGGAGAGATAGGAGCTCCTGAACTCAAACTCTTTCTCTATTACTGATTTTTTGGTGGCTCTGAGTAAACCCATTAAAATGTCTGTGCATTGGTTTCCTCATAATAAAATCAAAATTCCAAGTTTTCTACCTCTTAGTGGCCCTGGGAGTTCTGAATATTCTCCTTCGTAGAAAGAGCTTTGACAGGAACAGCAACGACATTGCACATAAAAGCTGGAGCTAAAATTGCCATCTGGCTTTCCTGAAGAGGCAGTATGGCTGTATACTGTACGGGAAGATCTGGGCTCGTTACCTTTCCAGGGGACCTGAGACTCAGCAAGCTCGGGGGCTTCTTCAGGGACGAGAAGAGCCAGGAGCTTGGCTTAGGTACTTGTTTGCTGTGCTTTTGTTTCTGTTCCTGCACTCAGCCTCTGATATGTGCTGATGGCTGGTTTGGGTCTTAAACAGATTTAAGTCTGAGACTTGCAAAACTGGCTTTGCAATGTGGTGGTGATGGTAACTGCTTAATGTGCTGAGTGTGCCTGCTAGGGATTGGTCAGGCAAGGGTAACATTTTCCCATTAAAGCCATCGGTGACTCCATTAATTCAAGGAAAATATCTGTGCTAGTTTGAAGATTCTAAGTTTTGCTTCTATTCAGGTGATTTTCTTGCATCTTGAGTAAGTGAAGGTTTAAGTCCAAGTGTGGAATTTTGTACAAATCTTGGATCTTTGAAAATCCCAGCTACTGCAGAGAATTTAGTTATGTAAATGAACTAGGAAATAAATAATGGATTGTGATTAATACTAACAAGAAGAATGGAGGATTTGATTCCTTATATGTGCTGACAGATTCTGATTTTTGTATATCTATTTATTACTAACTGAGTTAAAAATTAAATCTTGCAAAATAATACAAAACTCAACAGGTTTCAAACATATCCCAAATATGTTTTAAGTAAATGTTATTTTATGCAGTTGCATTGGCACTCTTGAATAACTAGATTAAATTAAATATCACTGACTATATACAGGATTTCACATATCAGAAAAATCAGGGTTTGATCTATTGCTTCATTTAACATGAACCAAGGACCCCTGTTGACTTCGAGTTGGATCTTAAGGTTAGCTCGTTGCTGTGCAGAGGCTGCTTGGTACATCAGCACTATTTAAGGAATACAGAAGATATAAATATCACAGTGAAATCTGTGGAATCTTCAAACCTGTACAGCACAAGGAGCATGAGCTAACAAATAACAAATGGTTCACTGCTCTGTGGGCTTCCAGGTGTCACCGGACTGTGTCTGAAAGCATAAAGAAATACTGGGAGACCTGCAGCCTGGTCAGGGCTTTTTCTCCTTATTCATTGTGGAAAGAACTTAGATCCCTTTCCCTCCTCCATGCTGTCTGGTAGTTTTCAGCTGCTTTTTGATCACAGCTATGGTGTATGTCAGAGCACCCTAGCAGTTGGGACAGTATGGAGAGGCCATGCTTGGTAAGAAGCCTCTCATGTGGCCAGACAGAAGCTACTGTGCTGTAGCTTGGGAGATACACAGTCAAACTCTTCAGTGCACATATTAGGCTCTGACTGCTGAAACCTTTGATGAGACTGCTAAAACACATGGTCACTGGTAAACTGTTGAGGAATCAGCCATTTGGAAAATAGTCTTAGAAAGTGTGTTGACCTTGAGAATTGTGCTTATGAGATGTAGCATGGACAGGAGTGAATTTTGATTTCACAGTGAGCCCCAGAGATATTTTAGTGTGTGGTGATTTGCAAATTTGAATGTCTGTCCAGACTAGCCACGGAAGGAAGAAAAACCCCATAATAACACATGAAACAGAAATAGCTGACATTCTCCCGAGAACAGGAAGCATACAAAGGTGGATCAAGTACAGAATCCCATCTATGACAAGGGTCAGCAGCAGATGACTGGAGGAAACAGGCAGGTGACACAGCTGAATGCGCTCTATAATAAAACCAGTGGTATAAGTAGAAGTAATAGCTCTTCGAATTTGCTCTGCTCTGTTTTGATTAGTCTTCAGTGGTTGCCTTAAATTACTGTTTAGGTCTCTAATCTACTCTTCTCCTTTGTATTGAGGAGATCAGTGAGATTTTATCTAAGTGGTTGAGAAAGTGTAAATGAGCCCTATTAGTATGTCTTGTACTGAGTGAACAATCAGCCCGAGTGTCCCCCTTCACAAATGTGTGTTCAGTGCTTTGCACATCTTCAGCTGTAGGGAACAGGCTCACTCACAGTGATTGTGTCTGACTCCTGCCCTCAGGCACTGGCTCTTTGATGGGGATTACCTGCAGGTACATGGAGCACGTGTCCCACTTGCTTGTAAGACATTTTTTTCTGATGGATCAGGAGAGACCAGGCAGGGGAATTGTCAACGTTGGGAGAGGGTTGTTAAGTGCTTGGCTCTCATTTCCAGAACTGCAGTCAATAGCAGCCCTCTGTGCTTAGGCTGGTTTAACACTGATACAAGCATAAACACTTCTTGGTAGTTAAATGTATTCAGAACAAGATCAAAGAGCCAAATAATTTGGAAGGGACCTCCAGAGGCTGTGTAATCCAACCATTAACTCAGAGAAGGTCCAGTTAGTTCAGGCAACTCAAGACTCTGCCTAATCAAGATTTTAGTATTTCTAAGGGTGGAGATTTCAGTCTCTCTGGGCTCTTCCTACTATTTGACCATCCTCAAAATGAAACTTTTTTTTTTAATAGAATGAGAATTTTTTTGTATTCAGCTGCATCTATTGCCTCTCATCCTTCTGCAAAACTCTGAGAAGAATTTGACCCTATCGTGTCCGTGTTCTTCCATGAAGTCATTACAGAGATAGTAAGATTTCCCTTGAGTTGTCTCTCCTTGAGGCAGAATGAACCCAGTTCCCTCAGCCTCTCCACATTAATTACCCCAGTACCTTGGGTGTGGTGGTAGCTCTTTGCTGGACTGACACCAGTATTTTGAAGTGATATTGTATGAGGGAGCTCAGTGCTGGACAGAGCACTCCTGGTGTGATCTCATAAGTGTCCATTAGCGGAAGAATCACAGCCTGCAGCCAAGGATGCAGCTAGCCTTTGCTGAAAGGGCAGGCACTGCTGACTTTTGCTCAGCTTGACTTCTGGGACCACAGGACTTCTTCTGAAAAGCTGCTTTGGAGCCAGTTGGCTCCCAGTGTGTGCTGCTGCATGGAGCAGTTTGGGTGGCTGTCTGCTTGCAGGAGTGTCTGGACACACGGCTCGCTTACTGAAGTACAAACACATACTGCTTCTGTGAGAGTCTCTGCTTAAAGCAGATCTTTCACTTGAGAATGTTATACATACAAATTGCAATACTGTGCTCTTCTGTCACCATTATTTTATGCTGTGAGAGCACAGATTTTACCACGTAGTTATTTTCCAAGAATGGCTATGACAACAAGTATTTTCCCTTCAGTCTTGTACTAATAAATTCTGGCTAATCCTTATTAGGATTACTAAATGGTACAAAATGAAGCAGAAAAGCACTATTAATGCCAATGAAAATAGCACCAACATTTGCCTTATGCAGTGATTTGTAAGCAATGATAGCTTGACTGCTTGTACTGTCTACTGCTCAGCCTTGCTTTCACAGCTGGGAGTCAGGAAGGTGCTGCAATATGGAGTGGGGGGCAGGATCTATACAGACTCCATTGCGTACCATTTCCTCCCAGCTGGCACTAGCCAGCCCTCCTCCAAGCCTTCCTGTCACTCTCCTGCATTCCTTCCACTGGATAAAATCAGGGTATGCAGCTGGCTCAAGTCACATAAGCACAGTACTGCAGCAGAACTGGCTTTGAGTGACTGGAAACCCAGGTACTGGGAAGTAGACCACTAGCTCAAACAAAGGATTTTCATGGTATTCAAGTTGCTGCTTCCAGTTGCTGAGAAATAAGTGCAGTGGCTTTTGTTGTTGCACATAAGAGATTTCTTTTCTTCCTGAGGAAATATTAAATGTCATGTGCTGTGAATAATTCCCCCATGTTTATTTTTGCTGTTGGAAAAGATGTGCTTATCTAGTACAGATTTCCTGGATAAAGTGGTAAGACAGGCCAAGTTCTCAGATGTGTTTACCAGAAGCATTACTTATATCTGTGAACAAAATGTTTTATGTGGGCTTCCCTCGTGCTCTCAGAGAAGGAATCTGTAGGACACCTCATGTGGCTCTCTTGTTCGCTTGGTCTTTCATTCAGTTGAAAGAAAGGGGCAGCTCTGTTAGGATTATATTCTGGTGTCTCTCTTAAATTTCCTGTCAGATAGGTTAAGATAAGTTCAGATGGCATTAGTGCTGAATCTAAATACTGATCTTTGTGAAATGTTGGTGTTTTCTTAATTGACACGTATGTGGTGGTTGTGTTGTGAATAATAGAGCTTTCCATCCTTCTCCTAAAAAATATGTGAAATGTCTTGTAGCAGTCCTTAAATGTGCTTTTCCTAGACTCCACTGCATACTGTTGAATGGTCCCTATGGAGACAGTGCTGCAGTGGAACTGAAAACACAGCACTGAAATTCATCGCTACTGACGACCCTGCAGATAATTCTCTTGGTGGCCATATTACAAAAGGAGCTCTACAGTTATTAGCATGCCTTGATATTTAGCTCTACAGCTGACAGTGCTGTGGGATGCTTACATTTCACGACAACCGTAAATCTCTTCTGAATAGCTCCTTTGTTTCCCTTCCTTTGCAGCGCGAGATGAGAACATGGCCACTTTCCGTGGCTCCGAGTACCTTTGCTATGACCTGTCGCAAAACCCCATCCAGAGCAGCAGCGATGAGATCACGCTCTCCTTCAAGACATGGCAACGCAATGGGCTCATTCTGCACACTGGCAAGTCAGCCGACTACGTCAACCTGGCCCTGAAAGATGGTGCAGTCTCCTTGGTCATCAACCTGGGGTCTGGGGCCTTTGAGGCCATTGTGGAGCCGGTCAATGGCAAGTTCAATGACAACGCGTGGCACGACGTTAAGGTGACACGCAACCTGCGGCAGGTAATGGTGAAGGGGAGAAAGCGCTGGGGAGACCTTTGTTTTGTTTTATTGGCATAGGCAGATGGGAGAGAGTAATAGAGAAATGGGGAAGCTCAGTGCTATTGCCAGAGTTTCTCCACCTATTCTGGATCTTGGTGCCTAAAGGACAGTGAAAAAAACATTATTTGATGGGAATTTATCCCTCCTGCAATATCTTCATTTCCACTTTACTAATTTTCTATTTTTTCCTGGTTTGATTTAATAATAAAAACTTGTGACATAACTTTACTTTCATCTCCCTTTTCCTTTTTTCTTTTTTCTGTTCTCCCTTTTAAATTTTATTATTTCCTTAATTATGATTCAATCTTATCAGTAATATTCTTGTTGCATTTAATTACTGTGGGAATAGAGCCTATTGCCAACAGCCAATGCTCTACACCTCTCTCCTTTTTCTTTCAGTTTTGTTAATTGGTTTAACCATTGCCATGATGTCACAATTCAAATTCTGAAAGTCTTTTGTTTTCTTTTCCTTTTCTTTTGTGTGTGCATATGAGTGTGCAGGTGTGCAGGCTGGTGGGTATGTGTGTAATTATTTTAACTTTATAGATTTGGAATTAATTGGCTGGAGTCTCTCTGAGTCTTCTTGATTCTCTGTTCTTCTTTTCTTCTTTTTGATTTTTTCCCCTTCTTTCTATCATGCATTTCTACTTTATTTCTTGTCTCTGCCTTGAGACTCTTCTGCATGCTGTGAGGACTGGAAAAGTGGAAGAATCAAAAAACCCCATGCAAACTCAGATCAATCCAGCACCCTACAATTCCCCTTTGGAAAAGTTTTTCTGATTTTACCACTGTAATTTTGCACATCTCCATGCTGCTTTTCCTAGCAGACAACTCTATCAGGTGATGTATTTGGTAGTAGGCTATTCTTAAAATCCTGAAGCCTTTCTCATGAAATATAAATTCAAACATAAATAGATAAGAAAAAATTAAATAACTTTGCTCTGAAAGCTGGTAAATATATCAAGTCACTAAGGGCCATCCGCTGCATGATAAATGAGGTTTACGTGGCAGATAGGAGCTATTTGATGCCTTGCTGATTGGCAGAGGAGCAGAAATAGCTTGTAAACTAAGATTTAAAATTAAATTAAAAATCAATTTGTGAATACAATGTGACCTGTTTATTTTCTCATTAATGTCAATATTAGCACAACCTTTAAATAGCTTTGTATAAGTTTATACAACGTAATTTGTGGTAACATTTTACACTAGCTAAGAGCAAATGTGTCTGTGAGTACAGGATAACCAGTGCCAGGAATCAGAAAAAGCCTCTACTAGTAGAGGTCAGTGGATAATTTCTCTTTTACCTGGACTTCATGTCTTTCTTTTCGATATTTGGGTTTGGGGCTGAAGATTTTTATTTGTCTTTCCCATGTAAATCCCTGTATTTCTACATGCTTAGGATGTCTGGGTCTGAAAAAACCCCTTGTCATCAAACTTTAATGAGACTACAGAATTCTTACTCATGGAAAAAATAAATCTGTTTTCAATAGTTTGAATGCAGATGAAAATTTCATTTCTTATTGCAGTGGATGGGTCTTAATGATCCTATTTTCTTTAACCTTTCCCATCAGTACAATAGAGGGAGATGTACCAACTGGTCTAGGTTTGTCAGTCTCGAAAGGTCAGAATATATGGCTTTATTTGGTGTGATTTTGTTTTTATTTTTAGGTAGTTTCAGAATATCTGGTCCTTGAATATCTCAGTAGAGCTCATTGGCCATTTTAATTAATTGTACTTTTTATTTTTCATTTGAAGTCAATTTCAGTGGGCAAATGTGCCAGAAGCAAAATTAATCCTTGCTTCATGCCAGGATTGGTTTGGATCTTGAAGATGCAGAAGGTGAAGGGTCACAAACAAAACTGTGGATGGGAAGCTCTTACATTCTTTTTCTTAATATTTTAGCTAGTGTTTTTTAAATTGGTCCACAGAAATGGACCAAGAAAATGGAAATCTGTCTATGCCTTTTTGTATTTGATGAGATCAGGGCAGTGCTTTGGCAATTATTAGGAAGTAGGTTGTCCCTTGCCAATTAAACAGCACCGTGAATTTTTAAGCCTCCTGATCTATTTACTGTGAGTGTTTCTAAGTGATCCTGAAGTCTTAAAGGGTCCAACTTGACTGGGCAGGAGAGAGAATGTTTTAATGAGATGGACGGGCTCTTTGTAAAGAAAGGCCTGTCTTCAAATCAAATTACATTTAATTAGCAGAGGTGATTTGGGGTCCATTTCTATAGTTAAACATGTCACAATACAGTTCAACCAATAAGTATCAATAAGGCTGGACTTCCTTTTAAGTCATTTTTTCCCTGGATACTTGCATTTTAACTTTTGATCTGTCTCAAAATTAAGACATTGACACAGAACCTAAAGCTTCCCAGATACTGGAATAGATGAGGCCTTGAGGCGGATCAGTCACGATAGTCCTAAAATTTGTCATCCAATATAATTTTGTATCACCTAAGTAATTTTGTATGTAGAAGGTTGTTGGTTCTATGTCTTTCCTGACATAAATTCACCTGTAATGTTGCAGTATAATATAGTTCACTAGAAAGTCTTGTTTCCAGCTGTGCTCATGTGTCCATAAAAATAAACCATTCTAAAACAAAACATAAAACCCCAATAAAATAAATTGCCTCTGAATGTTGAAGCTTTATAAGAAAATCAGTAGCCTCCTTGGAATTGGTTGAAAATATTGCACTGGAGGTAGATATATTTCTCTTTAAAATGAACTTTAAAAGCAATAATTTAGACATTCCAAGAATATTATCTAAATCTAAGCAATTCCAGCTAAATGGACTATCAGCAGCTTCAGGATGCCATCTGATCTTTTCCTCTGCTTTTTTGGGGGGCTAAGAGAAAGGGGAGGAGGATTTGCATAATTTTTTGGCTGTTTCTGGAATTAGAGTAGAACTTTAAATAGTTGGACTTTTGCCTAGTATTTTTTGGAATTGTTAAATGTTTTGTAGCTAAGCTGGGAGAGTACTAAGGGCTCCTTTTTTTTGGATCAAATGACTATCACAGCAGTTAATCTCCTTAGAGACAAACCAAGTGAATCCACAGATTCCCTTGAGTAGTGATTGCTAATGTCAAAGCAAATCTCCTTGTTTATTTATCTTATTATTTCAGTTAAAACTAAGCCCTCTTTCTGCCTTATGAGAAACCTTTACTTAGCAGTAGGATCACGGCTGAATTTTACGAGGCTTTCAGAGCGAGTTTGGGGCAGTGTGATCTGGTGGGAGGAGGAGCAGAGGAGACTGAAGGTCAGACTTCCTATGTCTGTCTTCAGGTCTGCTGCTGACACTCCTACTCACTTCTAGCATGCTCTTTTCCCTGTCTCATACTTCAACTCCCCTGTTTGTAAAAAGAGATTTACTAACACGACAATTTGCTGTGAGTAAGACTTCCTTGGTGAAGAATTCAGGAGTTTGTGCTCATTATTTCCAAGTACAGACTATTATTATTATTTCATTCCCGTTGGCAAGTAACCTTGGGACTTCATGCTCAATGCCACAAAGTCTTCAAAAACCTATTTCCCTAGTCAATGCACAACTCTGAAGCCTGCAAGCAAATGGTTTTTACATGAGGCAGCGTAGATCTTGCTTGTGTAATCTAGGATAATTCTTGCCAAGTTGAACCACACTGAAAGAGGGACTTGGAGCCTCCACAGGCTGCCCTTCTGTATTAACACTGAAGCTAGTCACAATGCAAAATCTACTATGAAGATCTTTAGTTCCTAAACTGCTAAAATGCAAAGAAGCAAAGTGCAGGTTCTAACAGTTGACATCCGTGTGCCTTGGTACTGGTTAAAAAAGTTCTGCTGAACCAAACTGACTGGTAAATTCTCCTAGCTCCTGTGTAATAGAGGTGCAGTGAAACAGGAGGGTTGCTAAGTCTTGTCAATCTTCTGTCTTCAACCTGGACACAAGCAACACAATTCTTTCTACACAATTTCTTGACACATTTCTCCCTACAGTAGGAGAGGTTCAGTTCCTGTATCTTGGATGACAGAAGTGAGCTACAGGCAAACAGCCAAGCACAGGCACTGTTATGTGCTTCCTCCTGAAAGTCAATAACTCAGCTGCTGTAAAGAAACCTGCAGACTGGGAAACTTGGAAAGAAGACACAGAGTCTTGGACTCATCTTCGTCTGTATCCTCCAGCCAAAGGAAATACTGGCCTTGTGATGTTCTGCAGCACTTGAGGGTAGTGAAGCTTGGAAGAGGAGCTGGTGTGGTGGTGGGTGGAAGAAAGGAGTCATGATTGGGTTTGTGCTGAAGGGGCAAATTGTACTCTGTGTGTATATCTCTGAGCGTAAGGTTCTTGTTTGAGGGAAGCACCTTGATGAGCATTTGAAGAGTAAGTATTGCACTGTTTTAACTTTGCTTCAGGTCTGGATAATATGTATGAGGGTTGAAGTTAATGACTAATGCCAGGGTGGGAAGAGTAGGCAGCCCCCTGTTTCTTTACAGTCTAAATGGCACGGTTCCCCATAGAGTCCTGGTCATATTGTCCTCTTTCTCACTTTGTGTGTCTCAGGTGCCCCACGCCTTTTTTTGAAAAACTAACACTAGATCATTCATGCAATGTGTCATTTTTACTAACCAACTAATGTACTAACACCCTAACGACTCATCTTTGCTTTTAGTTATTTTAATTAACAATCGTTCTGTTCACGATTTTTTAATTTCCTTTCTTCCCCCTTTTCCGCAAAGCACTCAGGCATTGGACACGCTATGGTAAACAAACTACATTGTCTGGTAGATATCATTCTTATTGTCTCTTTTTTTGGGTTTGCCGTGTGTTACCTGCCTTTTCCTCCCCCTACCTGCTCTTTTCCCCCCCTCCTTTATACTTACCGCTTCCTTTAATTTTATTCTAATTTCATTGAGAACATGTTGTTTTCCTCCTTCCTTTTTTTTGTTTTTTTTCCTTCGCTCTCTTATTTTTGAATAGAAAAATGTGCATCAAAAGCAACTAACACAGCTCTTCTGGAAATAGGGTTTGGACATTTCTTTAATTGTTTTCTTCACCTGTCTTTAGTTCTTCTTTTCCTTTCCAGTGATAAATTGTTGGCAGTTTTTGTCCCTTATTTTTGAGTTTAGATTTCTTTCTTTTGCTTTTGTTTTCATTTGGCATTTTTTCTTGGCTTTTACTTTAGTTGGTTTTTTTTTTTTTACTCTGAAGGTTTCTAGATCAGAACCATTGCAGGGCCTCTAGTCCATGATGGTTAAGGCTCTCTTTTTCTCTCACCCTTTTGTTGTGACAATGGCTATTACAGGCAAACTGGCCAGAGTTGTCCTCTTTCTCCTGATTTTCCCCCACTTCCCTCCCTCTGCTTTCTCTCCTCCTTCTCCCTCTTGCTCTCTGTCTCTCACTTTCTCTCTCTCTCTCTGACCTCTACCTGCGTGGCCAACAGGAGCTCAGCCGGTTGTTTGTTTCAGTACACACTCTGCATGGCATGTCCACGTCTGGTGACTCGCCCGTCTCCTCCTGGCCTCGACCTATTCTCCTCCATCTTCCCTTGCAACCACTAACAACATCTAAGCAAAACACATAAAATTCACTTCCTCTTCTCCCACCCTTTCCTTTTGTCACCCTTCAGCCTCCATGTGTTTGTGGTTACAGATTTTGGGGACATTTTTGTTTTGTTTTGAGTTTTTTTGTTATTATGGAATTCATTTGGTATTTTTTTATTTTTGATTGCATGCAAGTCTGAAATGGTTCTCTCCCTTTTTCTTCTCCTTCCCTCTCTATTTTGCTTTTTCCTGTCATCTTTCTGGACCTCAGATATATTGGCATGATGTGTCAAAGTGCAGTGTGTGCACGCTTTCTTTCTTTCTTTCTCATATCTACTTCTATCACATTTGTTGATGTGCAATTGATTTATTTTAATTTATTTTATTTTGATTTATTTTCTGCTTATATTTTGGTTATGGGTTAGGTTAAANGGTGGGTGTGTGTCTCTCCAGGTACATGGCATGCACATCCATAATGTATTGAAAGTGAGTTCCCTCTCCCTTTATCCCTGAATGCATGATTGTCAGTGTGCTGTGAGCAAATGAAACTTAAAAAATAAAAAATACCAACCTCGTCTTCATTAGTGTTTTTTTTTTTACTAACAATCATAACTAACTGTAATCATTAAAATAAATTCTAATTAATCATAAAATCAGCTAATACGAGAAATGTCTTTCAAGGACAGTTATATTTTCTGGCCTGAATGGATGGAAAGCATCTGGATGGATAGGCTGCTGGGTAAGCCTGAGAGTGCTGATGCACCAGAAAGGGGAGCAGCAGATGCTGAAGCATTTCTCTGTGGGAAAATCAGACCAGAAAATAGAGCTTGACTTAACGAAAAAAGAAAAAAATAACATACCAAATCTCAACAAAATCCTTAATAAAACTGGCATAAAATTATAGGGGGAGGTATGTTGTTCTGTTCAGGATTGTAAGGTCATTGCTGGGATTTTCTTTGTCCATTGTGTCCCTCAAACAGGTGACAATCTCTGTGGATGGCATCCTTACCACGACGGGCTACACACAGGAGGACTACACCATGCTGGGCTCGGATGACTTCTTTTACGTGGGAGGGAGCCCCAGTACTGCGGATTTACCTGGGTCTCCAGTAAGCAATAACTTCATGGGCTGCCTCAAAGAGGTAACTATTTGAAATTAATTCTTGTCTCTGTGCTTTGGATTTGCTAAAGTCATCACTCTTTCCTGCCTTACACAATTAATTCCTTCCCTGATGCCTAATTTTATACTGATAACTGTAACAGCTCTGTAAAGATAAACTTCTCATTCAGCTGGTCAGAAGGCTGGAAAACTCATGAAATTAAGGGCAGAATCATACTTCTAGTGCTTGGATTACAAAAAAAATGCTCATGGTAGTAGGAGAGTCTTCTCTAAGTTAGTCTTCTCTAAGCTGTTAGCCCTGCAGAAGAAAGTATTACTATCTTCTGGGCACTTAGGCAATAGCCTTTATAAAAGACCAATGGCCTTTGATTGCTAAGTAGCATTTTGAGATGAAAAAATCCTAATCAGAAGCTTATTTAGAATACTCTTTAAAGTCCCAGATTTCACCTGGGAGTATAGTTAGATCTGAATTTTACAGGAAGATACAGAAATAGAATAAAACAGGAAAATGAAAGTTGAAGGTAGCATAAAAAGTGTAAATTTTTCAAGGAGAATGCAACATGAGAGTGTATAAGGGAGGTGGGACAATCATGTGGCATGTGGACATGAAGGGCACCATGTGTTATGATATGATTATTGAGAGATGCCTCTCCCTGAATTAAAGTGCAAACAAAACCATATACTGAAGTCAATAGTATGGATTTTACTGAACAGTAATATGTGAGGTAGAGAGATAGAACGAAGTAGAAAAGAGAGAGACAGATTAAACAGAAGATGGTTACCACCCATGTATTCAGTGGCATTCCGCTGGACCTTCTTCACCCTGGGCTTCTCAGTGGTGGGGGACCTGAGGTCACTCAAAACTTTTCACTATTTATATATCTTTGCAAACAAAGGGATTAATGCTCATTGGTTACACACATCTTCTATTCTATTGGTTAACTAATTTCCTCACTTCTAATGTTAATTAGTCCCATGCTCAGTCTTTGTTTTTTTAGTTGGTGGATTTCTTGAGTAGGTGCGTTGTGAGTCAGTGGTCACAATCTCCTCCTGACTGAATTATCTTTTACCCAGTCCAAGCTGATTCAGCATAGTTGCTTTCCTTGCAGCCCATAATTTCTGCATTCTTTATGTCCAGTATGAGTTATACATTCTCTTCTCACAGCTTTGTTTACCTCCCCCTAGACTTGAGATAACACTTGGACAATAGAAGCACCTCTATCTTACCTCAAGTTCCTGGTCATGGTGGCTTAATTTACAGTCCAAGTTCCCGGTATCCATGGAGGCAGATTTGGGGAAGGGATTGGGGAGTGGAGGGGTCCCTCAGTGGTCATAGTTGCCATTTGTTCCATAATTTGGGATGATCTTTGTTTGACCAGTGTAGAAGTTGCTTCTTTGTAAAGTTTGCCACTATGGGAAGTTTTGTCTGGATGCATTACCCAGGATGTCCTGACCAGATCTCACCTCTGCCTGGAGTTAGCACTATCCTGTCACTCCATTCTGTGCTCATCTCATGGCAAAGTTGTTCTGTGGCCTTAACAGGATTTGAGACAGGCAACTGTGGTCTTTAAGTCCTTACACTGGGTTGCTAAGTCTGTGCACTTGAGTGGCTGCACTGGTCAGCAAGAGCTAGCTGGTTCTGAAAACTGTGTTGTCTTACTGTGGCTGGCTGCACTTGCCACATAGTTAATCCACAGCACTGAGAAAATTCACACATGGGTAATAGAGATTGGACTGCCTAGCTAGCAGCAGGAACAAAAAAAAAGTGATCCTTGGAAAAAAAAGCCCCAAACAAAACAGTTAAAAGAGGAGTTCTGTCCAAATCCCAGACTTGGTACAGTTTAGTTTTGATGCTGGCTTGCAGACATCTTTTGTCTTCTTTCTTCTCTCTTCTAATGCAATTTGTGATTATCACTGTGATTAATGGGGATACAGATACTGATGTCTCTACGAAGTGTTGCAAAAAGCTTGTATAGGAGTCATGGAAGCAGCAGTGCTGAGCTAGATGTTGTTCTGTGGCTGTAATTGCCTTGACAAGTCATCATCCTACTGATGCTCAGCTCATAGTGTCGGAGTTTGTATGTTATGTGCCAGGCCTCTGATGTGAGGAAGAGTTGTTAGGGTCTGAAGCTGCTCTTTTGCCTGAACTCTAGATTAAAGGAATGTGCATATGCTAGGGAAGAGTTTGTGAGCATCTTATGTAGGAAATGGAACTTCGCTGCTTGAATACAAACTGCTGTACAGAGATCAAATCGTTCTGGTTACATTTATAGAGCCTTGGGCCTGATTTTCCTAGGCACTGAGCATCCCAGTTTGATTGAAATCAGGAGGAGATACAGCCTCTTAATGTCTCTTTAAATCAGGATCTTAATTTTATTTATGGGTGCTATGAACATAACACTTAGCAGAGGCCATTTTTATGTGTGCTCTAAGTCAAGCCAATGGAGCAAAGAAAGCAGTGACAAGAAAATCTTCAGCAGCTTTATTATTTATATAATCATTTGTATTCTGTTAGCTTGCACAATGTGCTAAGAGCCGCCAACATAGTCATCCCAGGCTCATAATGTTCTGTGAGAAGGAAAACCCAAGCAACCGCTTAAGAGTGAGAGGAAGAAAACAGATAATCAAAATGTGCTTTGTAATCTTCACTTGACTAGGCAATGACAGGAGATGTGTACGAGCAGATGTCTTGACTTGATGGCTGCTGTAGACCTATAGTCTGCTTAAAAGCAACCCACTTATAGTAGTGGTCCAGTAATGCTTTCAGCCAGCTTTGGGCCTGAAGGAGGCAGAACTGGATTAGTGCAGTGCTTGTGGGCTGATAATGTGTCTGGTTCCAGAACCGGCCACTGGGAACTTTACTTGGCTTTCCGTGTAGCTTCTCAGCATATTTCATGAATCAGTCCCCGTAGCTTATGTTTTAAGCTTACATTTTTTTTCTCCGTGGCCAAAAAGGATGCTCAGTCTCTCATTGGCCAGTACTGGAGGAGCTTGGGTTTTTAACAAAAATATTCTAAGCTAAAAAAGTTAGATGAAGTGGTGGGATAGACTATTACCAAATTCTGTTCCTTTCAGTTTATGCTTTCTAGTAGAGCAAAGCTCTTCTTTCATAGGTAAGTCCTAGCTGTGTAATTGCCTGATACCAGAGACACAGCACACCCCTGAGTGGATCGCACTGTTTGTAATGCTGGAGAACATCCTGCCAAGCCCTGTACTGATCTCTTGAAGGTGTTGGAGCAGAATGGTCTCTGCATTCATTCAAGACTGGGGTGTGTCTCTAGGGATGTGTCACTATCCTAGGAAGGTAAAGGGATTTATGCAGACTTTGAGGTGAAACTTTCAGCCTGTAAGCTCTTGTATTTCCTCTAGACTGCATCAGTCTGAGAGTACACCAACAAATTTGCTCATGTCAGGGCTAAGAGGGCTCCTTGAGTGGTGCATTGCCTTCCCACTTACTCTGAGATGACATGCAGATGCTGAAGTGACGGGGCAGAGTGCCTAGTGACCATCTCTACCCCTTCACAGCAGGAAGGGACTTCTCCACTCAGCCTGGGCTGGTGCCAGGAGGAGGGGCAGCTCTGGCAGGGTAGATACTTCATGTGAGCAGTGTAAGCCTTGGCTAGAAGGAATTGGGGTGTCTAAGAAAGTGTTCCTGACAAGGAACTAAGAGTCTCAGAGCTCCTCGTTTGTAGTATCTATATAATATTTCCTAAAATTAATCTAAATATCTAATTATCTAGGTAATGTCATACAATTTCTGACCTAATGGTACCCCCTTTTGCCATAGAATAGATCTTCATGTCTCTTCTTTCCTTTGGGATTACAGGTTTTGACTGAACAAGTTCCATTAAGTTGGTAGCAGTAATACACTTAAATCATAAATGCAAGTATTTAATGTGTAGTTCAGGTTGGGATTTTTCCTCTATTTTCATTAGAATTGAAGATTTCCCTATGTGTGGTGAACAATGTTTGTTTTGCATTTCTCCATAGCCAGTCTCCCTCCTGGCAGTGTAGCAGTATACCTGACACTGTAATGGGGCAGCAAGACTGGAAAACAGTCATACAGGATATGCAAATAGGGTAGTAGACAGACCTGAAATACAGACATTGCATTGTGGTTGCATTGAATCTAAGGCTTTTAGGACCTTCATTCTTAAGATGAATCATTCTAGGGGAAATCTTGAGGGAAGCTGGTGTATTTCTTATCATGGAGGAAACTAGATATGGAGATGGGATAGGAGAAGGTACAGGAACACATCTTGAGACAATTGAGGAGAAATAATTTTAATGGGTGTCAGGGAAGGTGTGACAGTGCTTTAACAGATACTGATTGCTAAAAAGGGAGAAGCACCAACCGAAGGTGGAAAGGGAGAAGGATCCAATAATGGGTTGAATGGCACTTGTATGGCCAGAAGGAGTTAGGACAAGAAAGGTAACAAGAAACAGCTGTGTTTTGCATGTAATCAAGGGCTTCAGGGAGGAGTTTTTAGTAATCAAAGATGGAGATGGAAAGTGGCAGGATAGGAATTTAGCTGTGTGGGCAAAGAGGAGAAAATGGTATTTCAACATCCAGTTGCTAGGGAAGGGAGAGAATCAGAATATTTCCTCAGGTTAGGGAGCCAGACACTCGGATTTGATTTACTTGCAGCAGGACTTAAATGTTACAGATAGGTATGCTTTAGAAGATCCTAAGGTGGTCCCTATAGAATGGATATTCATGAGAGAATTTATGAAATCTTCACATTTTTCTATCAAAGCTTTATTAAAATCTCAATTCTGAAAAATGTTGACTGGTACTAACAGCTTGATGGAAGCAGTGAGGCTTGCATATGGGTGGAATATGGCAGAAATTATTACAGGGGTCAGGCACCATCTGGTTGTGATGAGAGAAAGCTGTGAAAGCTTAGATCATTTCTGTCTGCAATTTAACTTCTAGGAGCCAGATTTCAAAATGGTTCATGAGTGTGCCCAGTTGCTGTATGTAAATCTCGGATGCTATCTGCAAGCCAGGTCTTTTTCAGGACTATTTGATGTGTAGTGATGATGTATTTTCTTTTGGGGATGAGTTTTTCTGACTGCAGTGTCACACTTGGGAGGAGGCTGAAGGTGCAGATGGAAGGCAAAGAAAAACAGGAAAACAGGCAGACAGAGAAAGTTGTAGTTGTAAAAGCCTCTCCCTAAGCCCAAAAGTTTTTGGGTGCCCAAGATCCCCTTCCACAGTAGTGACTTAACAGAGTCCCAGGAATGCATAAGAGAAGAAACAGGGATGAACAGTGTGGGGATTGCACTGAGGTAAAGTGGAGGAGGTTATGACGTGAATGGCACTAATTGCCCATGTATGTTAATCCAATACTGCTGCTCCAGCTCTCCGATTGTGTTTGGGCCTGTCTGCTTCCTATCTGTATTTATGAATTTAACATTTGAAAAAGAAAGGGAGAGGCTAGTGGCACTATGTAGAAGCAGACAAAGCACAGCTAAAGATTAAATATTATTCCTCTCCTCAAAATATTACTTGTTCTTATCTTGGTCTCTCATTAGTACTCTCTGCCAGAGCCTTCCAAATAGACTGGATGATGATTATGACCCTGATTCCCAAGATTCCATATCTAGAGGTGTGTAAAGTTTTTGGTTGCCTCTCACTCTCAAACTTCCAATTGCATTGCTGCTGCTGTGGTGGATCAGTCTCCTGTTGCAGCCGTACAGAGTGTGCCTTGGGAGTCAAGAATGTCAGTCATTTTCTCTGTGCATCTGCAGAGCATCCAACACAAAGCCTTCATCAGGTTTTTGAGTACCACTGTTGTAACAACATAAACAGTGGAGACACAGGCCAGCATTTTGAGTAGCTGCTGATGACATTCTTAAGCTAATAAGAAAAAAACCTCACTTATTTCTGGAAAGACTTAATTTTGAGGTGGAAACTGAGGCATTTGGAAATTGAGAGCAATACGACAGGAGGCAAGATGCTGTGAGACTTCTGAGTAGACCAATAGATGGGGAGGGAAATATGGCGGTGTTTTCTCACTGGGTAAGGCTTATAAGCTTAGGTCCTGGGCTGGTTTGTATTTGATATTTGTGTATTAGCTGCAGCTTTGCTTTAGGTAAGGGATTATTCAAAGCCTCTGTTGCTTGTGTAGCTTAGCCCTTGCCTACTCCACCAAAGTGAGGTTTCTGATAGCATTATTGCCTTACTTCATGCATGACACTGAAAAGAACTTGGTTGTAAAAGCCCCTTGCCTTATATGCATCCATAACAACAGCTTTGCTGGCATAATGATACTAAAGGAGTGTTTGTTGCCAAATAACATAAGCTAACCTCAGTTATTGATCAATCTCTTTCATCAAATGTTTCTGGATACATAGAAAAGTGGAAGAGTAATGTACTCATGACTGTAGAAAGTTTACTCATTATCTCATATGTCCATGAAAAGTATCCAGTTAAGCATGAAAACAATTTAAAATTGCTTCATGAAATTAATCTTTAGTGAATGGAGTATGAAAATGAAGTGCTAGGATTATTTTTCACTTAGTGAAACATGGGAAGTCCAAAGACAGAAACTGAGTTTTTAGCTTTCGGACAGAAGATGGAGGAGATGTTATTTTATCGACTGTGTACTGAAAAAAAACTCTAGGCTCCTAAAATTCTTTCTTTAATGCAATTCATATAGCAAAGGTTGTTGAACTGTACAGCCATAATGGCTCTAGAAGTAAAAAACTTTTTCTGTTTATTTGTTTTATAGCTCTATTTGTAAATTAAAAAAATATAGGTTCTTGTTAAGGTCAGATTTATTACAATGTAGTATTTTGTTTTCTGGAACTTATCAGTCGGCAAACAGCATCTTGTAGGCATTCTAGGTCAGCCTGGGCACACATATTTTCTTGAGGATTAATTTAAAGGATAATTCACATACCAACAGTTCAGTGGCATTAAACTCCTAAACTTACTGCACTATTAGAAATTTTACAAAAGTAATTAATAGTAATTAATAATAGTCAGGACTGCCATATCCTAATAGAAATAAAATTACATGAAAGAAGTTGGAAGACTGTTCTGTTTTATATGTGTGCATGAAACAGGCATTTTCAACTACTTGACAAGTATCTCCTCTTTGGGAGCAGCAGACCGACCCTGAAAGTTGGAGTATTGCTATGAAAAGTGCAGTGTATTGTGGGCAGTGGGGAAAGACTGTTACCCGCCACAAAAATCCAGGCTGCTCAGCTGTGCCAGCAAGATAGGCTGGAAAGGATGATGAAGTTTGAATGTTGAGTGAGTGGGCTGGACAACTCCGCCCAGGTCTGCCACTCCTCTGTAGCAGTGAGCCAGCTGTCAAGTGTGAGGAGCACAGGAGTGGGCAGACAGCTAATGGGCAGCATTTGCTATTTAACTGCATGGAAAAGGCAGCAGGCTTGATATAATACAAACAGGTTTTGTATAGTTTCTGATATGCTCTCTGTTCTGGTTCTGTGTCACTCCTTCTCTCTGGCTTTGGTCTACTTCTGTTGCACTGAGTATTTGTGCTTCAGGATTTTTTTATCTCCCTCCTTTTTTCAAACTGCACAGACAGAATTCATTTAGTTGGAATTAACAGTGTATGTATCTAGATTCCTAAGCAAATCAATGGGATTAATGTAGATATGTGCAAGGATGCAATTTTAGCTCTGAATTGCTGCTTACAGGGTTTAATGCTCTTTAAGCTATGGTTCCGTAAGTGCAAGTGTTAGAAATGGTAACATCAGAGCTCAAAGGTGAATTAGGGTCAGCCCCTGACCTCTGCTTCCTGTTGCTATTTAGACATAGATGTAGTAAATGGGAGTTATTTGAAGAGGTCTTAAGGGAATATCAGGAGGATTGTTATATTTCATGCAGTGGCTACTGGTCACTTCACATTGCCACAAGGGGGAAAGCTCAAATGCTTGTGTTTTCTAAGCACAAATCTTAGCAGTTCAACACTTAATTCATCAGGGTGAGTATCAGCTATCTGTGAGCTGCATGGGGCCAATGACACACAACTGAACAGTAACAACTGCATCCAGGAAAGCAGCAATGCATGGTGTGTGTCTCACTAACCTCCTCTGTCCAAAATGGCAGAGGCTGAGAGGTGGTATCTCATTTCTAGCACCCTGAGAGGTAATTGTGAGTGATGCCTGCAAAGCATTCTTACTGTATCAGTGTTAGCAAGAAGAGGCAACACAGAGGTTTGGGAATGGTGGCAGAGATGAAAAATGGCATTTGGAAATGGGGCTTGAGAATGGCATAATCATTCCTGTTAAATCTGTGCCTTTCTGATTATTAGCCATTTTAAGTGAAATGGGTTTTGCATCTAGAACAAGTCTCTGAACAGATGATTAATGGTTTTATCTGTAATAACTTTACATTTTATAGAACCCTGCTAGGAGTCCGCATCTGGTGTGCCAAGCTATTTAAAGCTGTGTTAATTCTGTTAATTGCTCTACGTTTATTTGGATTGCTGGCACCTGCGGGCTTTAGGATAATGGGGGTGGGGGTGTGTGTGTACATTCTCTCTCTCTTTCTAGCTGAGAAAAATTGAGAGGACTATTTCCTCAGCTAGGAACAAGACCTTGGCAGAACATCCTGGCTGGATTGGTTGTCCTTGAGATTTCCCTTTTTACTACAGCTGAATGCAGTGAGATGCCAGCCAGAGGCAAGATGCTCCCCTGATTGGGGCAGGAGGTAGGCGGACAATCTGCCAGTGACAATGACAATGAAGCCAGTGATTTTTCAGAAGGCTGATCAAGTCTGTACCATTCTGATCCTGCTTCTCAGCTGCCTTCCAGTGTTCCTTTTCCAGTTTGTTTTTGTTTGTGAAGAGCTCCAGTGAGTTTCAAACAGATGTGATGATAAATATGCTGATGCTTTCTGGCTGTGGAATTCAAGACATTTGAGGTGACTAAAACATTGCTATGAAATGCTAGGAGGGCAGAGTAGCAGTTTTTGTGTTTGCAGCTGGATTGGCCAAACCACTGCAATAATCTGGAACAGGCTCTGATTACAAAATTTTTCCCAGTCTCTGGCAAGATGATTGCATGGGCAGCAAAATGGGGAAGCAAAGTGTTTCCCCTCATATTGTTAACTACTGACTTAAAAGTTCAGCAGAGCCTGAGAGGTTTTAGGTAATATGAGCTAAATAACTGAGTGGTTCTCAGAGGAGGTGGTTCTTCTGGTCCTCTCATACTTCTGACATGGATTTCAAGCCTGTGTTTCAACTTCAGTGATGCTAGGACAACTTCCCAGCATGTAGACAATTAACTAAGAAGATCAATTACTACTTGTTAGTAATTACTTGCTATCACTTATTACTCTGTTACTTGTTTTCTGGCTGTCCTCAACAGTTTTTCTTGAGAAGACCAGTGAGATGCTAAAGTGAAATCTGTTCTCCTAGTGCTGCTGATATAACCATGCGTGTGTTTCTGCAGCTGCACCATAATCCCTTATGGTGACTGACTAAATGGAATTGTGGTTGTAGCCTCCCAAAGGAGGGGGACTGCCCTATCACCCTTCTCAAAGTTGTGAAGAACTGTAAAGAAAACCACATACAGAAAAGGAAAAAGCTTTCTCAAGAGTTTGGTAAACCAGGATCCTTGTGATGACATACCGCTTCTAAAGGACAAGGCTGTTGTGTTTGTTATCCCTCTCAAGTAGAAGCTGTTACTGGGGATGCCCACTTTATTTGTTCTGTCCAGATAGTGGCTAAACATCAATCACAGTATTAAAATTGGTTACAAAGCAAAGCTCTAAAAAACTATATGGTGTTTTCATATTTAAGAACGGGTTCTTCCCCTGCAGCTTCAGCGTTCAGCTAACAAGGTAAGCTGTCAGCTGAGCACTTTCCTCCATGTCCCTGATTTATATTCCAGGGCTGATTTGTCTTAAAGGAGCCTCGTCTAAGATAATGAGAACACTGAATGCCTCCATTCTCCTTTGGTTTGGTGTGCTTGCTTCTCCCTCCTTCTGAACCTAGTTCCTGTTTTCATAACTGACACTAGTAGACCACATAGATACACAGTGCTGCCACTTCCTCTCTCTTCTCAGTTTTTTTCTTACTGTGTATTTCTCATATGTTCTCTAATTAGCATATGCTTAGCTCTTCTGGCTTCAGGCTAGTTTTCATGTTTACAACCTCTGTGACACATTTTGTTAGAACTTCACAAATCATATATCATAGGAGAAATTAATTATGCATGTAACTTATTAGGTTAATAACTTTCATCTTATTGTGAGCTTCACTTAAAGTTATGCATTAATAATTCAAAGGACAGCTTTGACATCAAGTGCATTTTCTAAAGCACTCTATCCCTTCTTATGAGTTATGTGTCTGTGTGCAAACAACAGATGGTTTTTAAAAACTTTGTTCCAGCTGTTTCCACATTTCTCCTGGAGGCTGGATTTGCCTGTGCATCCAGCAGAGGAAGGCAATTAAATGTTGGTCTCCTCTTTGGTTTTGCAACTGGAGTTTAGGGGAGAAACTTGGTATGTATGAGAGCACCTTTTGGTGAGAATCATTGAATGGTTTGAATTGCAAGAGACTTTTAGAGGTCATCTAATCTAACCCCCCTGCAATGAGCAGAGACATCTATTGACTAGATCAGGCTGTTCAGAGCCCCCTGCAGCCTGACTTTGAATGTTTACAGGGATCATACCACCTCTCTTGAAAGCCTGTGCCACTGCCTCACCACCCTCATCACCAAATATTTCTTTCTTATATCTAATCTAAATTTACCCTCTTCTAGTGTAAAGCCATAAGCCTTTGTCCTATTGCAATAGGCCCTGCAGAAACGTTTGTCTTTCTTAAAGCTCTCTTTAAGTACTGAAAGGTTGCAATGAAGTTTCTGCAGAGCCTTCTATTCTTCAGGCTGAGCAATTTGAACTCCCTCAGGCCATCCTCATAGGAGACGTGCTTTTGCCCTCTGCTCACCTTTGTGGCCCTCCTCTGCACCTGCTGCAGGGCTTTCAGCTGACCTTGTTAAACATCATGAGGTTCCCATGAGCCCACTTCTCGAGCTTGTGCAGGTTTCTCTGGATGCCATCCCATTCTTCAAGGTGTGTCAGCTGTACCACGCAGCTTGCTGTCATCTCCAAACTTGCTGAAGGTGCACTTGATGACACTGTCTATGTCATTGATGAAGGTACTGAACAGTCATAGTCCCACTGTCACTGGTCTCCATTTGGGCCTTGAGGCATTGACCACAGCCCTTTGGATGCAACCATAAAACTAAATCCTCATCCACTGAACAGTCCATCTATCAAATCCATATTTCTCTAATTTAGAGAGAGGGATGTGAAGAGCTGTGTCAAAGGCCTAGATCTGAAAATTACCTCCTCAAGCACGCAGGCAAGTCTAACAGAGCAGCTGTGTGGCAATACTCCCCTAAAACCATTCCACAGCCTCCACTTCTTTGGAGTGCAGCAGACAAGCTTTGGTGGTGGTGCCAAGGACTTATGAATAGTACTGGCATTGTATTTGAGCTGTCAAAGCCAGGAGCTTCCTTGGTTTTATTGAGGCCACAATAAGTGTATGGACAGGAGAGTTTTGGCAAATGTAGTGTAGCTTTCAAAAGTCTTTCAGTGATGTGTCCCACCAAAAGGCTCTTCAGGAACTGAAAAAGCAATGACAGAGAAAGAAGGTCTGGGCACAGAAGAAGAACTGGTTGGAAGGTAAAAGCTAGAATGGTATAAACAGAATGCACTAAATAGTTCCCATGGGAGGACCCTAGTGGAAAGTCTTGTGGGATCCATGCTGAGGTCTGAAGATTCATTGGGGAATTATGAGTGGAAAGGGATGTGGATGGTGGCAGCATACATTTTCCTGAGCATATGACAATTTTCAGCTGAGGATTGTCTGCAGAACTGCAGAGGATGACCCAATAATGCTGAATGTCTGGACAAATAAATAGCAGATTAAATTAAATGTGTGTAAACACAAATTGAGCTGTTTATATTGGGAGAGAGAGAAAGGAATCCCTATTATGCATATGCAATGATGGACTTCAAATTATTTCTGATGTTTTATTAAATAATTATTTAAAAATATTTGCTCAGTGGTCAATATTGGGCAAGTAAGCACAGCTAATATTATGCATTTCTAGAAAAGGAATAAGAACAAAACAGAAAATATAATGATGTCATTAAATACAACCATGCTGGACACTGTCATCCTATCATTCTAATCTCAGAAAGGGGAGAAGGGCAACAAAGATCATTAAAGGTCATTAGAGAGACTTCTATACAAGAACTGTCAGTACAGCCTGAGGCTCTTTGAAAATGAACTGATGGAAAAAGGATATGAGAGTGGGGAATCGTAGTGTATTTTTTGTTTCTTTTTGAATACAGGGACTAAGTGTAAGTTCGAAAGACAAAGGTAGGGCAAGCTTCAGAACAATCAAAAAAGAAATATTGTGGCAATTAAAGTCATGGAAGTCCTTGCCATGTGTGCCTGGAAAAATCACAGAAGAAAAATTATTGATGGTATATGAAATACAAAGAGCTAAGTTTCTGCATGCAGCCTCTGACAAGCCCCAGATAAGTGGAGTCTGAAATGGTTTTATGGGTGTGTATTGCCACATAGATGCTCTGCTAGACTTGCTTGGGTATTTGAGGAGGTGGTTTTCAGATACAGGATACTGATCCAATGTAATATGAAGAATTTTATGTTTAAATCCTGGTACAGCCACACCATTTCTAGGCTCCCTGCAGTATTTCAAAGTTGATGTTCCATTTGCTTTGCCTTCTATTAACTACAGTGTGCCACAACCCATCAGAGGCCATGGTACACATAATCCCTTCATTACAAGTATTGCATAGCAATGTCATGTTCCTGGAGGCTTGTACACAGCTGAGGGGCAAGGCAGCAAAGAATCAGTTTGGTGTGAAGTTTGGCATGCAGGTTTGTGCAGTAATATGTAGATGTTGAAGTGAGAGGTGTTAGGAAGAGGTGGAGGAACAGACACAAGGGTTGAGAAAAGGTTGGAGTGTCCCATGTTGGCAGGATGTGTAATGATGCCACTTTGAATGAAAACAAGTGTTTTCATTCAAAAACATACGAAAATATGTGTAGGCAGCCTTCATTTGAGGAAGTTGATTTAAATGAAAAGAAAAACAAGGAGGACTAGATGAATCCCAGATATTTGCAGGGAAGTGCAAAACAGCTTGACTTCTTTCACCATTTGTAATTATTAAGGCCTACATAACAGTTGATTGGAAATGAGGCTATTAGAAGTTTTACAGCTCTGCTTGTTGAGCTGCTTTGTAGAAGGATTTGTCTTTCATTAAAAATGATCTTTCTATATATGGAATTGGGAATTCTGTAAAGGTTTGGAGGGAGGTTGCCAATAGGAAAATTTCCCCAGATCACTACGGGCTGTGGTAGCTGCAGACAGCTCTCAAGCCTTAACTTAGATTTGGTCATGACTAATGGTCAGACAGTGATAATTTGTATTTTTTTCCCTGTGGCTGTAACTGTGGAAGTAACTGTTAAGAAGGTTTCTTACTGCCCAACCGGACCCCTTTTATGAGCACTGAATTCATCTGGAGTTGTCTTTCACAGAAGACTTAAAACCCAAGGAGCATTTTTTATTTCCTCAGAAAGGTGGACTGGTGGTGTGTAAAAAAGGGATGATAAGTGTTTACCCTACTGGGACAAACTCCAGAGAATTATCGATATTAGAAATAGTAAACATCTGTCAGGTCACCTTGTCCATCTTCTCCTGCCAGGAGTGCCATTGTTCCCTTCAGTGTATTAACTTGGAAAGATTTCTACAAAGAGTTATTCTCCATGGGACTGTGACTGTCATTTTCTGTGTTCTGTTTACTGCTGCCAAAGTTGTCTTAAGGACAAGTAAAGCTTCTCTTTGCACCTTGGTTTCTTTGCATTTTGGATACTGGAGACTTAACAGCAAACCTATATGAAAATAAAAAGCGACTAAATTGAAAAGAATTATTATTTGGAGAATTACGTGTATTAGCACTATTTAGTTATTTAAAGATTTTCTCAACTAAGAAATGTGAAAAACTGGCAATGGATAAGTGGCAGGATCAGGAATAAAAACCAGGAAGCATAACACCTGATCTGTTGCTTAATTCAGCAGAATACAAATGCCTACTCCTCAAAATGAGTCCACACTCATATCTTCTCTTCCTAATTAAGTGATTTGTGGCATGTAAGCATTTCAAAATATCAGAGAATTTTAAGGCTCAAAACCCCCTCCATCCCCAGCTAGCTCAGCCTTCAGGTGATTATTCATGCCCACTTATGCATGGATTCAGAGTGGTCATAAACAACAAACATAAAGCCTCACTTTCTCCTATGTCCCCCATGTTAAATCTAATAATTTGGACCTCTTTTTAAGTTGTTGTGTTGGCTAACCACCTCCTAATACAAAAGCAATTGGGCTTTTAATCTGTTTGGAATTTGTCTGATAATGGCCTCTAAATGTGAATTCTTTTGATGCAGTTTTCTACTGAAACAAAGATGCTTCAGAAATCTCTTGGCTTTCCTTTATCTGCTGCAGTCAAGTCTTTTCTTTATTCATCTTTTGAAAAACTAAACTAACGGAGCTCCTTGTATTTTATGCTAAGGCATTTATTCTAGTTTTCAAATCACATTGAAGTGGCTTGATATATTCTTTGCAATTATTTGGAGTCCTTTAACAAAATGTAGACATTAGAATTATACCTAGGGTTACAGTGCATATGGTATCGATGCTGCATATTGCTTATTCTGTTCATTTGTCCTGAGCCTGTACTGCCCTTTTGCCCATAGTGATTTACTGGAAGCTTGCATTTTCTCCTCCTATGTTTTCTGAATTGTTTTTGAAGGTGCAGCTTCCTTGCAGCTTCCCCTTCCTGGTTCTGTAGTTCATGGCCTGTCTTCCATGATTGTAAGCTTCTGTATTTGAGTATTCAAATGTTTTAAAAGCTGCTTGGAATGAAAGGGCCTGGACTTCCATGCTCTGTGAATAACTCTGTATGACTGACACGTCAGTAAGGTCGTTCAGTGGTCTGCCAAACTTGGTATTACCTTCAAGTATCAGCTTCAGTGCTTTTTATATTTACTTCTAGGTAATTGATAAAATGTTTAGTACCGTTGCATCAAACATAGATTCTTATGGTGCATTAGAAATGCCTCTTATCAGTAATGCTACACCACTGACAAATACTTTGTGAGACTTGTCAGCCAAGGACTGATGATCCATCTTATATCTTATCATCATTACATCATGTTTTGTTCTTGTATGCTGTTAATTTGAGCAGAGCTGTCTTCTGGTGTTCAGCCAAATACCTTAAAAAATGTTTCATCTGTTCTTTCACCATTGTCATTCAAATTATATCAGGTTTATTTGACAGAAGCTCCTTTTACACAGGAAGGTCTAATGACAATAAGTATTGTATTCCTCTCCTTTAATGTTTTTATTAAGCACTTCAGATAGAAGCTGTTGTGCTATTTCCTCCAGGGTTGATGTTTCCTCCAGGCTAAAACCTTCTATGATTATAGATCTTGTCCTGTTTGTCTTTTTAAAACATTCACACAACATTATAATTCTTTTATTTTTCTGTTATCTTTCTGTTATTCCAAGATTAAAAATAAACCCCAGTGGATCATAAATCTCTTCATTCAGCTCTTTTAGAAATTGGAGCAAGTGACCCAAGTCTGTGAAATTAAAAATAAAGCATATTTATTCCTGGTAGCTGATCAACATCCTCTTTTATTCTCATGGATTGCAAAATACTTTGTCATCTTCTTGTGATATAAACACTTAGGTTCTTCATGTATTTATATCTGACAGAGAAAAAATATTGCACACTTCATACATTATATAAGCTGAACCTTTTAAACAAACAATTCCCATCTTGGTGTTATGAAGGAATTTTGTATCAAGATACAACTTTTTTTAACCACTAGTGCATCCTATAGTGATTTAAAGACTTAATTTTTTCATCAGATCACTAGGAAACATTGCACACTACTTCCAACCTGAACAGTTGTGATTTGGCTGTATCATTATGCTTTTATCTCCAAAGCTAAAGCAGATCTCTTCTGTCAGATAGAGATCCCTGTAGGGTGTAGATTTGGATCAACTTATAACCTACCTTTGGGTGAAATGGATGGAATTCATTGGATAGCTCACTCACTATAGTATAAGATTAAAGCTTTTTTGTGTTGATTTTTTTAACATATTTTTAAAGCATAGGCAAGATAACAGGCTACAATATTATGAAATAGTTTCACTAGTACTATGTATTTAATTAGTGTCTTTTGTCTCTACTTTCTTGATAGCTTCCTACTTTGACATTGAAGAATCACAATTAGTCTTCTTCAGAACTGCTTTACAAAGGCATTTCATGTTCAATTGGTTATGCATCAAGGCATGCATGCTCTTTTCATAGCCACTCTTTGGGAGGCTTAGATACGGTTCCCATTGTGTGAGAGTTGCTTACAGTCTTTGATCCTAAATCTATAATCTAGCAAAGGCCTGAACTGAAATAATGTGTCTGAGTATATATTATTATATGCATGTCAAAGTGATAAGTAATCTGAATTTTAGCTATCTTATTGTTCTTTTCCAAAAACCACCTTGGATGTCATGACTATTTTGTAGTACCTGGAAGCTGCTCTGTGGTTGTGGTTCAGTTGAGGTAGAACTGAAAGTTTCTGGGCAGTGTCACTTTCCCCAGTGTGCTGCCTCAGTCTGTTTCTCTCTGGCACCTGGAAAGCTTTATTAATAACACTTCTTCCATAAAATTAGAAGAAACCTCAAAATAAAATATACCTGTTTGTGTCTTTCTTCTTCTTGGCCTTAAATTTTTTTTTTTTTTTTTTTTTTTTATGAAAGGGATCCACTGAAATTAGCCTGCAGTCCTGCATTTTGGTAATTGATGGTACAAGATGATCCTTATGTTTCTCCATGTCAGTGAAAACTGTTACTTGCAGTTTGCTACCTGCCACTTGATGCCTCCTCACTTCCCTGTCTATACCAGTGTCTCCAACATGTAATAATCAATAGCAATTGCTGTGATAATGTAATGTTCCTTTAGTGGCATAGATTATACGTTCAGTCTGGCAAAATGAAACTTGGTTTTAGAAGGCAGTGACTGTGCATCTTATACCTCTGACAGGGACATGCAAGGCAAGTTTGCAGGATGTGATTAACATGAGGGGGTTTATTTTCTTGCTTCGAACTAATTTTAGGGTTTGACTTTCAGGGTCTAATACTTCTGCATAAGCAAGGAAGAAAATGGCAAGAGGGTGATGATCTGCCTTTAAGAGGCATGTTAGCATATGTAGGACAAAACAAATTTGTAGCACAGTGCAGAAACAGTAGTTGAGAACTTTTGTCTTCTCTGGCTTCTGAACTTCTGTGGCTTTGTGAGGGACTAATAGAAGCTGGGACAGATGCCTGCAACCCACCTTTCCTTTTAGAAGCTTTTGGGAAATAATTCTTACCCTTAGTATTATCAGTTGATAGACCTGCATGCAAATGATGGATTTGCAGTGAGAGGTATCAGGCTTGTGGATGCCGGAACAGTATGAAATTCTTGTGCTTTGAAGGGCAAAGAAATTGTGTTATAAAACCATACAGACCTTATTGACAGAGTGACTGAGGAGTTAGAGAAATAACTTGCTTGTTTTGTTTACTATTTATATTGCTCCCAAAGCAAAATGGGGAAGTATGGGGTAGCTGAAAAATGCAACCCTTTCAAAGTGTATTGCTGTATGGAAAGAAAGAGAAAAAAAGAGTATAGTAAAGTATAGAAAACAGCAGCACTTTGAGTGTGCCATAGCCATCACCACTAATTCTCTCCTTTTGAGTGCCTTACATGTGAAGGACCTGAGCCAACCAGAACAAAGAATGGGAATGGCAGGACACAGTGATGCTGGGTAGCATCATGGGCTGCACATATATTCTCTAACAATGTACTTTTCAGCATTTTCCTCTTAATATTCTGCACAGGGTTTTTTTTTATGTGGTTGTTTTTATTTTTTTTTAATTGCCTATTTGAAATAGTACACTAATCAGAGCTGACACTGAGTTATTTGGAATTGGAACAGGACTGTAGGCCATAATCTGCCAAATCCAGTATGGCTAACATTAGAAATACTTCACTTTAAAGCACCTGTTGACACTTTCTTTACCTCCTGCCTTTTCCATGCTTCTTTCAGGTTTGATCATGCCAAGTGTGAAAGGAAAAGAAATGCATGAAGGAGCATGATTAGTTTCTGCAAAGTCCCATTCAGCACGCAGTCCAATGTCATATACAGCAAAGTTAGTTGCATCTTCTGAACTGATATCTTACTTCTAGATATACTGGAGGGTGGGGAAAGGCTGAATTTTCAGTTAAAACAATTCTGGTGTAATCTCACCTCCACCAGTCTTTTCTCTCATGGTAATTCCATCCTTGTGTGGTAAAAATCACAAGTCATGGTTTAACCCCAGCCAGCAGCCAAGCACTGTGCAGCCACCAGCAGGGTCAGGGAGAGAATCAGAAGGGCAAAACTGAGGACACTTGTGGGTTGAGATAAAGACAATTTAATAGGAAAAGCAAAAGCCATGCATGCATGCAAAGCAAACCAAGGAATAGATTCCCTGCTTCCCATGGCAGGCAGGTGTTCAGCCATCTCCAGGACAGCAGGAGCCCATCACAGGTAATGATGGCTTGGGAAGACAAACACCATCACTCTGAACTTTCCCCTTTCCTCCTTCTTCCCTCCATTTCAAATACTGACCATGATGTCACATGGTCTGAAATATTCCTTTGATCAGTTGGTGTCATCTGTCCTGGCTGTGTCTCCTCCAACTTCCTCACCAGTGTGGCAGTAGAAAAAGCAGAAGAGGCCTTGGCTTTGTATATGCCCTGCCCAGCAATAACAAAAACATTTCTAAATTATTATCACTGTGTTCAGCAGAAATCCAAAACACAATCCCATACCCACCACTATGAAGAAAATTATCTCAGCCCAAACCAGCACAGTGTTTCAATAGTAAGATATGCTCTTGCTTTGTGAGCTACTTTCAGGGGAAGAGGATGGCAGTTACCAGGATGCCAAGCAGTTTTTTGGTGAGACAGCTGCATAAGAACAGAATGTGGGGATCTGCATGCAGATGGTGTGCATTCTTCTCATGCTGCTTTTACTGTCCTGGATAAACATGGGCTGGGCGTCAGTTAGTGGGTAGTGAGCAATAGTGTGGTGCATCACTTGTCTGTCTTGGGGTTTTATTCCTCTCTCTTTTGTTGTCTCCTTTTTCTTCATTATTATTATTATTATTATTATTATTATTATTATTATTATTATTATTATTATTAATAATAATAATAATAATAATAATAATTAAACTGTTCTTATCTCAGCCTACAGGTTTTACCTTTTATTTTATTTATGATTCTCCTCCCCATCCCATATGGTGCTTTGTTGCTGGCTAGGGTTAAATCACAACAGCATAGCCTAAAAATCACAAGTGAAGAGATGATTACACATGTATGCACATGCAGTAGAGTGCATACAGGTGCCATTTACAAGTGTGAATAAACCCACATATATATATGCCTTTAGTAGCTACCAGTGCAGGTCTATACATCATTACATAAATACAAATGCTTTCTTATGCATCTGTGCAGAGTATATGGATATGTAAATGTATGTAAGTACAGCTAGGCAAAAATACATAGCATGTAGAGTGGTTACATGTCCAAACACCCAACCAGTCCTGCACTGAGGAGTATATATGTGTCCTTGTTTCCAGGAATATTTTTTCAAGCTTTCTGACTATGCCAGCCATTTTCTTCTATTTCCTTTTTTTTTCCCCTTCAGCTGCCAGTAAAACACACAGACAAGTTTTTTTGATATATTAGAAAAAGAATGGTGGACTGATTTCTATGTATTTTGCTATTTTTGACAGCGCTTGCTCAGTGCAAGGAGAATAAAACTGAGGTAGAGGAGAAACAGTAGGTTCTTTGAGTATCATGTAGACAGACCAATCATTTCTATATTCTGGTCAATGTGGTCTAGGTAATAACAAGACCAGAGCCCTCTTCTCAACCCCATCCTCCAAAGGAGTCAACTCCAGAAATGGAAGCTTACCATGTTCTGAAACTGCTGCTGTCACATTAGTACCTCAGTGCTCTGTAAAGGTTGGAAAAGGTTGTTGGGACTTAAACCTCTAAAGTGCATGGGAAGTCCACTTAAACAGAAAGATTTAGGCAAAGTCTTGCCAAAGAGTGGCTAAAGCTGATTTTGTTTTCTGCCTGTTAGTGTTTGAGCAATGTAAGCTCTATTGTTCTGCTTAAGATCTGGTATAGATCATTCTTAAGCAGTAAGACAGTACTGAGCTAAACAGAAAATATAAGTAAATTAGTCTTGTATCAAAGGAGCTTTCTTAGATGTGAGATCAGTCTTCCTTGAGCTCCACACAGAGAAGATGGGAACCCCATGCCTAGGTGCATTAAAATGGCATTATAGCAAAAGTAAACAAACTGAGGGAAAGGTTTATTATTGTTCAATATTTACATTATAGGATTCTGAAATCGAAAGAGATTAGTAGGTTATTTGTACTGATCTATGTTACCAAAATATTTTCTCCAGCTTAGGTACAAGGTAGTAACTTGGAAGTAACTAGGAAGAAGGAATATTCTTTCATGCCATCTGTTGACTTGTTGTATGAATTCAGTTCCCTCTTTCACTTTCTCAAAATCGGGGATAGTGGCCCTTAACAGGGGAGTGGAAGATAATACAATATTAAAAAAACGAATGCCAAGACACTAATATTCACCAAGTAACTTAAACTGCTTTGTAGGAATTTCTTATAGAAAGTATTTCTACAAAGGCATGATGTTTTTTTTCCCAGCTCCCTTTGTGCTGGGAACCAGCTAATCAGGTGTCTCTTGTGTGGTGTTTAGTGCTAACTCCAGTCCTGACCTCTCTCCTTTTTGAAGAGCTCTCTCTCTCCCTGATTGCAGCAGCCCACCTACTTTGGGAAGGAATTGTAATCTGGTGCTGAACTGGGTGCTGAGGTCCTCATCTGTCTCCGATTTTTGCTTCTCATTTCAGTGCTTCCACTGAAAAACATCCCTTGTGTTTGTTTTTGTTTCTGCTTTCATGTGCTTTCCTTGACGTTCTCTCACTGTGGCAGCAGTTCTGGCTGTGCTGAATGCTTCCCCCTGACCCCCGGGAGCGCTGGGCTTATGCTCCATGCGCGCAGCTTCCGGAGCAAAGCGAGGGATGGAGGTGAAGTTTTGCCAGCAGCCTCAGTGAACCCTGGTAGTGCCACTGGGTTCTTTGCATGTGTTAATACTCATCCCCAAGAAGCCTGTAAAGGTGGTGGGTGCAGGGGAGAGTTTTGTTAGTGAGGGTTTCTCAGGAGGCCAGATAAAACCAGATGAACAGCTGAGAGGGAGCCGTCCCATTCCAAGCCTCTCTTTATTGGTCTCAGTGTTGTGCTGTGCACTAAAGCTGTGCCTGCTGCAGCTGGGAGGCTTCTGGGTGAATAGATGAACTAGACCTTTTGGCATTATGGTAACTGGGGCTCAGTCCCAAGTAGAAGATAGGTAGGGAATTTTATTTTTCAAAATTTTCCCGCCTGTTCCTTTTATTGGTGCTGCAAGCTTAGAGATGAAGATCACAGATGAGAGACTTTTAGATATGCATGAGAGATAGATAAAAAAGAGCTTATGGTTCTTTTTCTCACACCAGGTTGGGGGTTATAAGATAACAGTATTTGTCTCTTGATGCTTCTTTCAGCTAGGGAATTAACTACATTCCTTGCTCTACAGCAAATATTCAAGCAAATAGTTAGGTCATCACATCCCTGTTTTCACACAACATAAGGCCCAGTGCAGGTAAATGTTTGGAGAATCCTACCTGTGGAGGGTTTGAACTTTGTTCCATGGTGTAGAATTTGAAGAGAGATGAGCAGAGAGATCCTGGAGAGATGTCAGTGTTGACAAGTTTTTGCACAGGGCAAAAAGAGGGATATTAAAAAAGAAGTTCAGAATCCTGTAGTATTTTGGGCTAGACATATGGATACAGTGTCATCCTGCAATGGGAGTTCTTTGGCAGACCCAGAGTGTCTTTTGTCCCTCACAGGACGAGAGCCTAGCTGAAGGGATGCCTCTTTCTTTGGCTGACACTGCAGATGGACGGAGATTTTTGTGCCAGGGCTGAGGGAGGGACACATGCTGGGATGCAGCACCCTCAGCTTTAAGAGTCCAGCTACAAACAGTGACACCATCCTGCTGCAATGGCACCACTTTAAGTTTGTAGGCTTAGTCTGTACTAAATCCACTAAATGCTTCCTCTGTGGCTGTAATCTCATTGTTACTTGAGCTGTGCTCACTTTTGAGCATGTGCTCTCCCATATGTAATGGTAAATATTTTCAATTTGTTTTTTGCTGGGCAAGTGACAAAAACATTGAAGATGCTGCTATGGTTGGCACAATTTGCTTAGCATTTGCTTTGCTTACATTGGAAAGCTCAGCAGTGAGACTCCTAGCATATGGAGACTGAACTACCTTCTTGTACCTTCCAGGGACATTCTAGTGAAGCAGGCTCAAGGCATATTGGCTAGGGAAGGTAGGTTGTGGGGAAAAACTGCGTATCTGTGAGTGAGCAATATCTATTCAGTATTCTCACGGAAGACTTTACACATTAGTGTTCTCATTAAAACAGATGTTATCACTGAAGTGAAAAGCTGAGTGAAATTAAGAGTTTCTGTTCCAAAGAAGTTTCTTCCAGCTGACATTTGTTTTCATTGCTGCTGGTAAGATGAATTTTTTTAAAATGTAGATCCATGAAATCTTCAAAACTGGGTTCATATGTAACATTCTGATCTATTCTGAATCAAATTATTTCATATTGTTTATTGAGCTGACACCAAATAATCTGGAGCCAGTTTAACACAAACTGTATTTTCCTCTGCAGTGAAGTTAACATGTCCTGTAGGGCCCTTGTGGCCATGCTCCCAGAGGGACAAGAGTATTTGGTTAAGCTGCTCTGTGGCAAAACCAGTCATGTGTCTCTGCTGATAGCAGGTGGGATACTGACACTGGGTCATGTCAAAGTATTTTTTTAGGGAGTGGGGACCAGGGGTAAAAATGGGGACCACTTTTGAAAGTAAATACAATGCCTGAAAAATACTGGTTTATGTTATGGTTAAATTCATGCAAAAGCATTTCTGCAAAGTTTGATAAAACTAAACTTGCCATTTTGGTTTGTTACAGATTGAAGTGAAGCATTTCATTGTTAATTCTCTGTAAGGGAAATGGAATTCTCTGCTGAAAAGTCATCCTGATGGAAGCATTCACCCATACTAAACAGATTTATTTCCTGAGATATGTCTTTTGTACTGGCACAACCTTAGGTGGATTTAAAATATAATGAAATCACTAAATGGAGTGTTATTTGCTAAGTCATTGTCTGATAGACTTTTCAGTGTAATAAGGCTCAATCCTTAAATGATCAGTGGGGCCATCCCAAAATAATTCCTCTCAGCCTTTCAGATGAAATTCTTAAGACACTTGACAGTAATCATTTCCTCACTTAATCATCACTGAACCAAGCTCGACAGATTTAGCTTGTGCTTGCTAGACAAATCTGAGACTTCAGGATGCATTGGGGAGGAGCAAAATATTCTCTAACTGGTGAATGTCTGTATAAGTTCACTACAGGACTGAATGTAATTGAAGCCAACTCCTGCATGCTGTAAAGAAGCTGCTTTGATAATGATTTTTAAAAGTTTTTATTTTTTTTAGTTTTATTTAACTCTCAAGCCTTCATTCGCTAGGGAGGTAATTTGTAAATTTAGGCTCTTCAAATTTGTGATGTGTCAGTATTGTGTTACTATAAGGTTTATTCTTCCTTCCTCTGCTTGAACACTATTGGAAAGTCTTTAGATACATAGTATCTATTCTTCTATTCTCCCCTCACCCCCAACACAGAATCATATAAAATAAAACTAGAATGGACCATGAGAGATTATCTAATCCTTTACACTTCCACTGTCCCAAAACAAAAACAATTACATCTATTGCGAGTTTTGACAGCAATTTTTTGGCCTGAAATTCAAGGTCTCCAGTGATTGTTGGTCTTCAGATAATCTCTTCCAGTCCTTCACTGTTCTTAAATTAAAAAAAAACCAAAACTTTCTCTAACACTTTCTTGCTGTCATTTTTTACCAATTATTTCTTGTCCTTTTCAGTATGGGTACAAAGAAGAGATTGTTCCTTTCTGCTTTGTAGTAGCCTTTTTCTATTTAAACACTTTATAGTGTCTCCTTTCAAACTTCTGTTTTCCAGACCCTTGATTATTTTCATTGCTCTAGTCAGGACTCTTTCCAATAATTCCACTCCTTTCTTGAAGTACAATTCTCCAAAGTGAACATGACCTCCAGCAGAGTACAGCACTATCTCTTTCTGTGTCTCCATACATTCCAGCATGCATCTTTCAACCCACCCAATGAATGATTTTCTATGTGTAGCTAAGTGTTTATTTCTTCCATTTTGTTTTACTTCTGCACTAGGCTCAGTGTAGAATGGAGAATTTCCTCATTATTATATATGGATAAATATTTTTAACATACAGACATATCTTCTCTATGTCCTTATATACAGAAATATGTCTAAGGTACAAATTGCTTTTCAGGGCTAGCAGGAAGTGTATCTGTGTCTGTGGCACAAGTGAGGAACATCACAGCTGGCTGTCTTGGCTTCCCTGTCCTGCAGCTTTTTTCTTCTCTTTTACTAGGCCAAATGGAGGTTGGCTAGAACATAAAGTAGAGGAAAGTTCAGTTTGTGCACCTGAATCCACAGTGAGATGCCTTAAACATTTTGCTACGACTTAAAGGTGAACTATGTTTCTGTCAAATACCAGACAGTTAGTTTTTTACCTTTGTATTAACAAGAATCAGCTAGATTTTTAGGAACAGAATGAGAAATCTGAATCTAATTTCTCAGAGTATTTTTTTAGCTTTAGCAGTAAAGACAAAATATTTCCTCGTATTCACTCACAAATTTTGGCTAATGAGCTCTTCTGCAAAACCAGTTCCACAATGTCAAGTTGACTGCTGTAATATGAGGACTATACTTTAGAACATATTGAGTTTAGTTGCTTTCCTACTATTTCTTAGAAAAATCCATGGGAAAGCGATATTTCAAGAAATACAGAAATGATAACTTATTTCCTGTGATCTCTTTCTTCATTTATTGCAGAACTTGAAGTTTGTGTAGCAAGGAAAGAAGAGGACCTGATGCTTCCATTGCAAAATAGCATTCATCCTCAAATCATAGTTCATGCTAAAATCAATTCTACTTAATCTTAGTGCTGCCTTTTCTCTAGCAGCTGAGGAAACTGCTTTAGTCTTGCAGTTAAAGAAATTCTACCCTGCCTTTTTCACTCCTGTTTTAATGGCACCTTGAAAGCCTTTCTCTTCGTATCTTGCTTTAGGGAATGCTTCTCTGTGTCTTCCTAGAAGTCTTTTGAGACTAAATCAATCTCTTTTCTCTTCTGGAATTTTCCACAAAACTTGAAATTATTCAGAAACCATAATTGATTTTTAAGGTGGAAAAAAATTTTGTAGGGAAGCTTGAAATACTTCTGCCTTATTGTTTAGGCATTCTGTTCACCATACTCCTGGTTTTAGCTGGGAGTGAAGGAAACTTTTCTGTCTGACCATCCAGGAGCCAGCCACTCTAGCAGTCACAGTTGCAGCACCTAAGCTAGGTAGAGATCCCTTTGCAGCTACACATACCACTCTCACATGGTCAGACAACATTTCTTTACCAGCTCAACTGTGGGTTTCCTATGGCAGAATTTCAAATCTCTGGATCCTTAGAATAGTTTAATCTCAGTTAAATAGCTAAAATAACAGCCTGAATTCAGTGCTTCTGAGGAGAGATCCTGAACAGAGGAATCCCTGGGTTTTTATACCCCCACAGTCTAAGTGCCCTAACGTCTGGAGTCATTTGCTCCTGTGGTTTCTCTGAGTGCCTGGTTGCCTGGCTGGCCCACAGATCCCCGTGCTCTATGTTGTCCAAAGGGTCAGCAGTTCATGGCCTCTTGCCTTGGGCTCCTCCCACCCAGAGCTCAACCTGCTGCTCACACTGCAGCTGCAAACCGAGCTACCTGCACTGAATGGGTTCCTTAACACTGGGTGAACACATATTCTGTGTTAAATGTAAGTCAGATGAAATCTAGACTTGCATTGCTCTAGTCAGCATTGCACAAGTCATAGTTGAGTCTTGATTGTTTGGTTTCAGTTACTTTTCATCAATGTTCAATGTATTGTTTTACACAACAGGTAAATTAACTCTTTCAGTGTGGGGAACACTGATGGTGTTTAGTACCTGAATACAGTTGTCATCCCAGTGGAACATCAAATATGTTTATACTAGGTATCCACAGTCCACACAGTGCTATTTAAATAAGTGTAGGAGCTTTAGTTACCCATCATTGAAGACTTAGATCACTTCATACATAGTCTGCCCCAGACACGAAGTAAAGTGCTGTTAACCTGGTGTGTTTGTTTCTACTTGCTTGTCAGGGAGGGCTAGGAAAACACAGGTCTAATAGACCAATGGATCAACTGTAATTTTTTTTGCTGTAGGAGCTTGCTTGGTTATGTGTAGGTGCCTTTAAAGAAGTCTTAGGCTCTAGCTTGAATATCTAGCAGTTATGCTTTGTGAGAATTGATATGGGCAGTTGGTGAAGGGGTGCAGCCTGGGACAGAAAAAAGAAATATCCAGGGTGCAATAGGTGAGCAGTTTGGCTGGCCTTCAGAGGTGCTTTTCCTAGCTAGCTAAAAATATGCAGCCTTCAGGTTATCGCTCTTTTTCGTGATGGTTCATGATGGTAGTCATCTAATTTGCCAGGCTATTGACAGCCATTCCCCTTTGGAGCATGTCTGTGGCCAGCCTGTACCGAAAATCATGTTTCTCACTTAATAACACCAACTTGGAGAGCAATTTTTATATTGGCCACTGGCCAAACTTAGCATATAATTTTCCCTCCTTTTTTGTTGCTCCCTCGCTATCTGCAACTTCACTTGATTGCAGAGAGATGCTTTTCATCCTTGTGAAAAGCCATCTGATTAGAGCTGTCATTAACCCATGAGTGAAACTTACAAGAAGTTTAGCTGGAGAAATTCCTTGAATGCTCCAGAATTGCAGAGTTGTTATTATAAAGAAACCTCAAAACTAGATTGCGAATTTGTTTTAGCTCTGCTTAAAACAAGCTCTTCTTTCTCAGCAGATTTATAGGAAACATGGTTTAATGTATATATTTTTTTTCCCTTAGAATGTTTTAGATATCATGAAATTCTACTGCTGATTATCAGGACCGTGTGTATCTGGACTATCCCCTTACTGACCATCCATTTATGCTAGTCTAATTCATTAAATAAAGGCATTGAATGGTCAATATTCCTTTGTTAAAGTGTATTTAGAAACAGTCCCCATGGAAAAGGAAAAAAATTGTTTTCATTATTCTTGTTTCATTTTTGCAATATAAAGTGATTTTAAGATTGGAGGAATGAAGGTTACTTTTCAAAAGCTCTATGCATAGCTTTTGCTAATAATTTTCTTCCCCTTTCTCTTTTCCACCTTTCTTCCCAAAATAGAGATGGCTATGTCTGTATCAGGAAGCATGTCCTTGACTCCTTTAGACCTTCTCTGACATACATATCAGACCTGGGATGACTTCAAGCTTGTCTCTGTTTTAACAGGCAAGACTGGCATTGTTCAGAAGGCACCTGACATAAATGGAGAAGTCTATGGGCACAGCTTTCATTGCTTTGCTTCTCAGTTGCTTTCGAAGCCATGTGTGGCCCTAGAAGACTGTCCTAGAGAGGAGCAGCATTCTGAGACAGTCCTGGCCTCACTTGAATTTAGAGGAGTGGGTTTCAGTAGGTATTTTGGCATATAATGAGGAGCCTTCAAGTAAGTTCAGAGGTTGCTCATAAAATGAGACTACAAGGTAGGAAGTGCTATGCAGATGGGAGATTCTACTGCTGGCAGAAACCTCCCTTAGTGAAACGTGAAAATGTATCTTCTCTGACTTGCAGCAGGTGACTCTAAGAAACTATTTATTGAAGCTTATATATTTGAGTTATAGAATCAGCTTTTTTGTCCAAGACTTTTTGCTTGCCTTCCTTTTTAGTGGTATGTTTTAAGGTAGGATCCCAAACATGTAAAAATATAAAAAAGCTTCACTGAAAGCACTGATGGCAAGTCAGACCAGAACTGACAATAGCATCTTCTCCTTTACCAGGCAGTTTTAGCAGTTGGGAAGATGTGCTTCATCTCTCTTGCAAACTGCACTGCAGCCTCTGTTGATTTCATTAAAACACAAAGACTCATAGGTTATGAGGCCAGAAAGAGCCATTATGATAATCTAGGCTGATTTGCTGTATAATTAATTCCTGTCTCACTATGTCTTTTAGAGAAAACAGGATACTATTTTAATTTAAAATTTTCAGAAGCAGAGAACACACTATAACCTGTAGTAAATTATTTCAGTAGCAAATTACCCTCATGTAAAAATAAGTCATAATATTTTAAAATGTGAATTTCTCTAACTTCAATCTCTAGCCCCCAGATTTCATTGTCCCTTTGTCACATGCGTTGAAGAGCCCTCTCTTGCCAAATTCCATTTTCTGCACAGGTACTTGTAGATTGCAATCGAATCACATTTTAACCTCTGCCTATTAAACAGACTGAATTTGAATGTTCTCCACTATGGAACATGCATACCTGTCATTTAATTATATTCCCTCCTCAGTCTTGAACCTTCGGTTTAACAATTGAACTGTCATTATCAGAAGCTGCCTTAGCATTTCTCTGTTCCTGCCAAGGATTCACATTGGTTTTGCACCCAACCATTATTTCTATCCTTTTTTTTAATTGTTATGAGTTACTGGTGTACTTGATTATACATCGTGGTGTTGATGTCCAAATGTGTCTGTCAACTGCTTCAAGTCACCTATGGAAACATTTGCACTTCTTCCATAGATGTAGGTGCTCTTTTAGACTTCTCAAGCTAGGTGCTTTGTTCTGGAGGTTTTTAAAAGAAAATAATTTAGAACAACATTTGAATAACAGAGATTCAGGTTGGGGTGGATATGTTTCTTTGTAAAGATTGAATTCAGAACTCTTGAATCTATTAAACAGCCTTTCTGATCTCATCTCCTCTGCAGGTCTTCCTTCGTGCTTACTTTCTTGGTCTCTTCATTCTTGGCCTCAGATTCTTGATTGTTAGTCACTTTCTTGATTACAACTAACCTTATGTATTTTATTTTTCTGGTTCCTTTGAAAGCATTCTGTCTCAAGGATTCTCCAGCTGTGGTACTTGTATGATTAATGAAACACAAAGCAGTCAGCATCTCACATCAGATAAACTCAGAGGCAAGCCCTCTGCATTTCCCTGGAAAAGATGGAACCTGTTACTCAAGTATCAAATACATCAAAGAGTGAGATATAACCTGTATGTGGCTCAGCTGTGTGTGGGAGCTGCTTATGTGCATATGATGTTCCCTCTACCAGCAATTTGCTGAGATTGCTGAAAACAGAACACTCAGTCATGGCTAGATACAACCCAGCACCACCCATCAATCATATGGAGGGTACGGTGCTACCTGTCTGCTCCTCTCATGTATGGAAAGACTGGGCCAAGATGCAGTTTAGAGGGTATTGGTTTGACCAGTTGTTAGTGGTATCCTATAAGGGCAGCTCTCCTTCCCTAGAATCATTCTGGCCACAGCTCGTTCAGGCCTTGCCCTGACATTCTCTTGCCCACCAAAGCAATTCTGTGCTGTGGTGAAAGCAGAAATGCAATGGTGCACCAATGTCATAGGCCATGGTAGGCCTGCAGAATGGTCAGTCCATAGACCCAGTATGGTGGCTCCAGTAGTGGAGGGTGCAGGTGCTGTTTAGGGAGAGCAAATGACCATGGCTGCTATCAGTGGTGCATTCCCTTACATTCCTGCAGCACCCACTGCTGTTGGTTTACAATTGCTAGAAGATGCACTCCTTCCTTTTTCCTTCAGTATCAGTTTGTGGACTTGTTGTCCATTGTTATTTCTGGTTCTTTTTGTATCTTCTGTTGCACCCTACTTCCATGACCTCCCCTGGCAGCAAGTTCCACAAGTTCACTACCCTCTGTGTAAATAAGTACTTCTAAAAATCCATTTTATGCTGATCTCATACAAGTTTCAGCAAGTGCCTCTAACTCTGTTATTGCTGGGTTTGGCAAGGAGCAGTTCTACATTAACCTTCTCCATCTTCTGTAAACTTCAATCATATTTTTCTCAGTCCTTTCCAAATATGAGCTTGGCCTTTTCAGCCTATCCTCATAAAGCATCCTGTTCCATCCTTTTAGTTGCTATATTTATTTCTGCTTTCTCCTTGAGAAGCAGAGACAGGACTTCATGCAGTGCTCAGAACTCAAGTCTGACTGAGGTGCCCCTCATTGTCTGGGAAGAGAGGAGGCTCTAATGCACCCCCTTGCTGTGTCAGCGGAAGGAGGTGTATGGTCTCTCTAATGAGAGCATTTGACATGATTAATCTGTAGAATAAAACTACTACGGTCCCTTAAATTGAAAATGAATTTTATCCCTGTTGCAGATATTAATAGCCTTGATGTTTCTGATACCTGATGTTTCTGATGCCTGTGTCAGGGCAGAGCGCCTTATTAGGAATTGGAGTAAAACCAGTTACTGTGGGTCAATACTGTCATCTGCTGGGAAGAACTAGAGCTTTGTGCCATTTCTCCAAATGAGATTTGTCAGCTGGCTTCTCCTTTCATTCTGTGTTTTGCTTTTGCAACAGGAAAATCTGATTGCACTGGGGAAATTCTCCTTTAATGCTTAGATAAAACTGGAATTTTTTTGCTAGCTATGAATGTATTGAATCATGATTTAGTTTATTTTTTCATTCTGAAGTTACCTAATTTATAAGCTTATCCCTCATTCTTTCTCTCATTTGCCTTTTGATATTTTCCCCATACACATTTCTCTGACTTTCCTGTCCTAATAGTAGAAGTAACAATGCATATCTCCTTTCCCTTCTATTTTCGTAAAAAATTGCTGACAACTCATCCTGATAAGATTTTGAAAGCAGAAATCAAATGTGTGTGTATATATGCTGTATGTGACAGACACAAAGTATTTTAGAATAATAACTCCTTAGAAGAAATTAGTCTTCAGTAGTATCACTGAACAAGAATTCAATGAAATTGTGTAGTTGCAGAAGTGGTTTTACTTGCTGTATGTGACAGCTCTGCATTTAGCAAGCGTGGAAGGAGATTGAGAGGAAGTACAGTTTACAAGTATCTCAATTTTGTGCCTTCTCCAGTTCCTGCCTCTGTGAGAATGGCATAGGGCAGAGAAGAGTCTGCTTTCCAGGAATTAATTCTGTACGTGAGAGAAAGAGAAGAGTAGGAGGTCTGGACTCCTGAGTAAGCCAGACATGCTCAGGAGTGCTGGGCTGTTTGAGACTCTTCTCTTGGCTAGTTTTAATCCATGTAGAAACAATAGACCTCAGAGTTCTGGTCCTTAACCTGGAGAAAGTGAGAGTCCAGGCACTGAAAATGTAGATTTTTATGTGTTAGCACAGACATTGTTGGTTTCTTGAACTAAGGGTAAGTGATAGAGATATTTCCATGGCAAGTTTGTGTAGTGATCTGTAGTGATCTAAGATTTCTTGCTCAGGGAAATTTTAAGTCTTTGTTATTTTTTTCTTTAGGATCCACAGGGCAATCACTAACAGTTCACAGCAACTTGCTGATTTTTTTTTGCATCTCTCTCCTAGTAGTTAAGTAGGCTATAGGAATAATAGAGAAATGACAGTGGTACCAAATTCCCTGCTGTGGCTAGTAGAGATGGACATGGAGGTTACACTTGGTTATGTATTTTGTATGGGATTTATGCAAATATAACAGCATGATACCAAACACTCTGGATTTTATGTACAGAAGCTTTTATGGCCGAGTGGGCCTGTGGTAGAGTTAATTGTTCTCACTGCCCTTCAGTAAATATTCTCTTCTGTCTTCTTATCTGATCTATAGTCATTGCAAAGTACCCATTGCTGTCATTTCTATACACTCTTCTAGTTCAACTCAGTCCCTCTGTCATGAAGTCAGTGTTGGACTCTCTCCTTTCCTCTCCCCACTGCCTTTTGGGAAAAGTTTATCTCCCACGGCTGAAAGTAATTGGGGTATTTGTATTGTATGCAGGATTGATGTATGATACTTTTCCTTGTGTCTGGCAGGTTGTTTATAAGAATAACGACATTCGTCTGGAGCTGTCTCGCTTGGCACGGATTGGTGATACTAAAATGAAGATCTATGGGGAAGTGAAATTCATATGTGAAAATGTGGCTACGCTGGATCCCATCAGCTTTGAGACACCTGAGGCATATATTAGTCTGCCTAAATGGAATACCAAAAGGATGGGCTCCATCTCATTTGATTTCCGAACCACTGAACCCAATGGACTGATCCTTTTCACTCATGGCAAGCCTCAGGAGAGGAAAGATACCAGAAGCCAGAAAAATACAAAGGTAGACTTTTTTGCAGTTGAGCTTCTAGATGGAAACCTCTACTTGCTGTTGGACATGGGCTCTGGGACCATTAAAGTCAAGGCCACCCAGAAGAAAGCCAATGATGGAGAATGGTATCATGTGGATATTCAACGAGATGGAAGATCGGGTAGAGTTATAACTTTTTCTTAAATAGATTCATATTTCAGATTCAGACCTAGGGCTATGTATTAACTCTCAGAACATTCAAAACCTGTTAGATATGAGTCACTTCCTTAACAAAGCTTGGTGTTACTCCAGTGATGTTTATCCAGCAAGGCAAAGAGGTGAATGGTTTTCATTAAATGTTTTCATTAAATGTGTAGTGTGAGCTTTGAATAGCATATCACAGAGGTAATCTATTAATATTTTATTCACAATCCTCAGATATTCTGGACATATATTTGCAATTGCATGCATAGTTATGGTGATGATTTCTTCATAGGCCATGGTAAGGTTTAAGATCCTTAAGTACCATTGTTTTCAGTTTGAGAAATTATTACTGATCTACTTTGGGTTTCTGCATTTGGGATTTCGTCATGGGAAACATAAGAGTAGTGGGCACAACTAGTAACAAAATTACGGCAACAAATCAATGTTTTCATCCCATTCTGTTTGCTTTAGTATCCTGTAGTTTTGAGTTAGGTTTCTTTACTCTTTTGAATGACATATTCTAGTCTTAAAATCAGTGGATGTTTCTTTTCTTTCTTTGCAGCTTCTCATTTTCAAATATGGGTTTTAGTTTATTTCTAAAAATACACCTAGCATGCAATTCCCAAGAGATATTTTTATTGTTTCCAGTGCTGAATATCAAGCTAACATACTCATGATCTGCTCTGAAATTGTGGAGGAAAAAAAATGCTCAGATACTGTAGCTTCATCTAGAGAATAATAATTGTACTTCAATTTTTTCCGAACCATTGGTATCTCAAAACCTTCACTTCAAAAGGAATTTTGCTTACATTTGCCAGTGGATTTGGGATTTGTCTGGTGATCTCCAGATGATGGTTTTAGGTCCCTAATTTCATGTTTCCAGTTGCTGAATACCATCAGTGTAGGGAATGCAGTGCTAGAATTTGCTTCCCTTGAGATTTTAGAAGAGCTGACTTTGAGATACCATGCAAGGCCTAGCTGTTTGAACAAGTCTTTGCCTGAAGCTATTTTTTCCTTTGATGATGTGAGTAGTTTCTTTGTATTTGGCATGGTGCTCTGCTTGGACTTAATGTGTGTGGTTATATATTACTATCTCATAAAGACATCGAGAGAGAAGCATTTTACAAAGGAAGCCATAAATAAATAAATGGAGCTTTGATTTCTTTAGAATTGCTAAAATTTAATTAACTTCCAGGGGTAAACTCAATTATCTGTGTTTCGTACTGACTTCAGTTTTGCTTGCTCACTTGGGGACTGTCTTGTCCCTGAAGAAGCAGCTTTAGAGGGAGGAGAGACAGAAATGACACAGGGTCTATGCAAAGAATGTTTGCAAAACCCTACCAAGAGGGACACATGTTAATTTGGACACATTCACAGGAGGGTGTGGCAGACACATTGCTACTTGATAGATGACACTGTAGGACTGACTTGTTTCACTTGGCAGGGAGGTTTATGTGTTCTGGACACTGATTAGAGGTAACAGATTTTGAATTGGAAATAGTTTTCTCAACAAGAAAGAACGTGTTCGTATGATGTCTTTTTTTTTTCTTTTTATTTAGTTGTGTTCTCTGCTCACAAGGAATACTTGGTTAATGACCCTAGCGGCTGATGTCTTGTGTCCTGAGAAAACCTGGATACTGGCATTGATTTCTTCTCATTGTACCTTCAGTCACTGTTATCCAATGACATTTTGGATTAGTGTGAGAAAAGAGTTCAGGACCTCTTCTTGTTTAGTCCTTGGTTTTTCTTTCACATGTGGACTGGAGAATAGTTACACCTTGAAGAATTTTTTCCCCCAGTATAGATGACTATAATTTGGAAACTGAAACAATTAATATAATAAATGGAGGCTAAAACCACCATTTTGAGTTTAATGAGCTAGTGACCTGCAAGTTCTGATTTTCCTTACTAAAGCAGCAAGGCCTATGTTAGGTGTAATCTCTCTCTGGTTTTTTCCCATTTCTCTAACAGTCCAAAACTTCAGGTTCTGCTGATCTAAAATAGCATAAAAATGCAAATATTCACTATTGCAGTGCACTAAGGCAGGGAAGCTTGGCAGTAATGCTCAGATAACCTCTGGCATCTCTAGTCCCCTTAGGCCTTGTGTATACTTCGGTCTGTGTTGACTGCCAGAGCAACAAAACCTGTTTTTGTCTTTGTACTCTGGCAGAAGCTGGCAGCATGAGCATGGACACCTAATGTCCTGTAACCTTTCTGTCCTTTAGGAAAGCTCCCACTAGATTCACAAATCCTGTCACACTTTCTAGCTGGGGAACAGTGAGAATTTTACGCAGGACAATGTTTTCAGCTAGTCATCAGCTACAAAACATACATGACTTCCCACCTGATCAGGCACTAAAAATCTTACTGAATGGTTTGGTTTACAGTTGTATCAGTGCATTGTTTGGTGTGCCTGTTCTGCCCTCAGGAAGTGTTCTGGTCTGTTCTTCAGTCCAGCACAAAGTAACTATGGCACTGCAGAGGAGATGCTTAGATGCTTCTGAATTCTCAAGATGGACTTGGATTTACTCTAAGCAGGGTGGAAAACATGGGATTCTGGAGGGGGGGGGGGAAAGAATGTCAGCTTATGCAAGTGCTCCTTTTTAGGAACAGTACAGAATTTCTCCATTTCAACAGCTTGTTCTTAAAAGTGTTGCTGATCCAAACTAGTGCCATCTCCTTGCAGAATTATTGCAGGGTACAAAACACTCACTCATAATGTTTAGGTTGCTGTCTAGCCTAGTTCTTGTTCATCATCTCATTATCTTTCTCCAGGTTTTACACTTCATATTATCCAATATTTCTTGTCTTTAAGGGGATTTCTTTACCTTTGTGGCATTTGCACGTTTGTTCTCTCCACAGTAGCAGCTGTCTACAGCTCAACCCTCCAGTGTTTCGGTTCTAAGCTTTAGAGTAATATGTACTCTACAGGCTCTACAGTGGAGATGCTGGAAGGGGAGCTGTGTTCCCATGGCTCCGTGACATGCTGCCTGTGTGACAGTATGTGTATTGTCACATTTTCTTTTTCCTTATTTTATGAGAGAGGAAATGCCTGCGGTGCTCCAGCTTGCTGATACAAAATGATTCATCAAATAACTATGGTTCTGCTTGAGCCTTTAATTTGTAATGCCTCTGTTGCTTCTGACACTCTGCTGTCTCCAACATGATTCCTCAATTATTACTAAAAGTCACACACATGGAATACCTTGTGTCTGTGTCATGCAGTTCTCTAAGAAGATTCCTCTTACAACTGAAGAAAAGGTGTGTGTACGAGACTGTACTTTCTCACAGAGACAGTAGAGTTAACTCTGTTAACTCTCCTTCCTTATTGTAGAGGTGTGTGATAAAAATCCAATGATGTGGAATTAATTTTAAGGCTTGGATAGTGTCTCTGAAGACAAACTGTCCTAATGGCAAGGCAATTGGATGTGATGATTTATAGGTAGGGAGAGCAAATTGCTGATTTTTAGATGACTGTCTAGTGGGCAGATATCCCTATCCCAGAAACTGCCAAGTGCTCTTCAGAAGAGTACACTGCTCTGGAATGTGAGAGATGTGCATTATGTTCCCTATTTCTCTTTAGTTGCACTGTCTGATCTTTAACTAGTCCCTTTGCTTTTCTGTACCTGTTTTACATATTCTGATCATATTTCTGAATTATATGTTCTGATTATTTTATGCACTGGGACAATTTCTTGAAATACATGTGAATGACCTCAGTGCAATATGCCCACGTTTGATTTGGAGCATATGGAAGCTGTCACAATTTTAATAAGAACTGTTGTTCAGATATAAGTGTCTCTCTCTTCCTCAATTTTCCTGTATAAAATAGAAACTAGAAAACTTTCTTTGTAAGGCCATACAATATTGTACTTTGGGACAAACTTCTGGAGATTTCTAGTTCAATCTAGGCTTTCTTCAGGGTCGTGTGCAGTTGAGCTTTGAAGGCCTTCAGTCTGTTTCCGTGTTTGATCACTTTCGTGGTGAAAAATGTCCTTTTCTATGGAGCTGGGAGATTCCCTTATGTTGTGGCTTAAGAATGGTACTCTCCCATTCAGTGGTCCCATTGAGACTCTGCAAATCACATTGCTCACTTGCTTCCCCTGGCCGTGTCCCTCCGAGCTACTGCAAAGAATTACCTCTGTTCTGGCTGGAACCAGGACACCTTCCTGCAGCTTGTGTCTCTTGCCTCTACAAGTTCACAGTGCTAATTCATGTTCAAGGTGTCTGCCATATCACTGGGCCCTTCTCTGCAGAGTTGCTCCTTAGCCAGCTGGTCACTGGCCTGTACTTACGTGTGAGGCTTTTGTGACTCAGGTGTAGGACTTTGTATTTATTGGTTCTGATTTACATCAAACATTGCTATCAGTCCTTTGCTCCACTTTGCAGTGGTTTCTCTAAATGGTAACCCAGTGTTTCCTCCAAGGCATCAGCCATTCTCTCCATGTCACTTACAAACTTGTCTGTGTTGGTCCATCATCCAGGTCCAGGTTTGGAGGTACTGATGAAGGGTTTTCTGAAAGACCTATATAGTGGGAATTAAAATGCTTTTGCTTATCTTTTCTCTCTCTAGTCTCTATGCCATCAAACTCCTGTGTGTTCTCAATAAGTTTTTGCTTTGCTGGATGAATAGCATTGAGTAATGCTCGAATTTTACATGCTATTATTTATCTATTGAATTATTATACTTCTGACTTTCTAATGCAGTTTGGGGTACAGACATATGATCAGTCACTGCATGGAAGGACTTGGGACCCGTGGATCTGAAGGAGAGGGAGCTGTGTGAAAGACACTGTTAGAATGCCAGTTGGGTAGGGAAGAATCTTCACTCTCCTGTGCTGAACCTTAAACCTCACTCAGTTATTGGAAAAAAATGGACTAAACTGAGTCTGTAGTTGGAAGTGTTGATGTCTCCTTATCTTCCTTCTTTAGGTACTATATCAGTGAACAGCCGGCGCACCCCGTTCACTGCTAGCGGGGAGAGTGAGATCCTGGATCTGGAAGGTGACATGTACCTCGGTGGGCTGCCAGAGAACCGGGCAGGGCTCATCCTTCCCACAGAGCTCTGGACAGCAATGCTGAACTATGGCTATGTCGGCTGTATCCGAGATTTGTTCATAGATGGACGAAGCAAGAACATCCGGCAGCTGGCAGAGGCACAGAACGCCGCCGGTGTCAAGTCCTCCTGCTCCCGCCTCAGCACCAAGCAGTGTGACAGCTACCCGTGTAAGAACAATGCAGTCTGCAAGGATGGCTGGAACCGCTTCATTTGTGACTGCACTGGCACTGGCTATTGGGGTAGAACGTGTGAGCGAGGTGAGTTGTGTTTCCTGGCTTCAGTTACACAAAGCTGAAGGTGTGCATGAGAACAAGAACAAAATCCAGTGTTCCCATAAGACTTTCCCCTCCCCTTGCTGGTCTTCCCAATGCTAAGTTCCAGTCCTCACAGTAGGAAACTTTCTTCTCTAATTGTTTCCTTCCAGTCTTTTCCACCCTTGTTTCATGAACTTATTTGGCCACTTCACTCCCCAAGCCTTCTGAAGATCTTGTCTTCAGGTTCCAGAGTTTCTTTAGCTAAGTGTGGTTGGTCTCCTGAGATGGAAGGTTCAGCTGCATGTGAGAAATCTGACTACTGGAAACTGTACCAAGTGTGAGCTTTAGTTATGGAGATTTTTCTTGCATGGGACAGATGATGAATCCCAGTTTTATCTGGGCTTCCTTTTTTTTTTGTCTGGTAGAATTTCCTTGATGGCTGCTTGTGAGTAAAGCCAGCTAATGGGATAGTGTTAAAAGCAGCATGTCTCCAAGTTCATCTCTGATAAGGCAAATCTGTAGGAGATTCATGGGAGAGTCTCTGCATCTTATTTGTACTCATACAGAATTGTGATTTAAAGATATATGATTGGAGATACGAGGCCCAGGTGGTGCTCATGTAGGCAGGCAAATTTTCTGCGTGTTACAGATCACATGGAAAGGATTTACTGATGGAAGACTATATATTTCTTAAGTATGTAGGTGATTCCATTAATTGTTGTTATCTTTATTATGCTACTGCCACCATCAGAATGAGGTAGGTGAGTGGTTTTACAGAAAAAGATGGGGCTAAGATCACTTCCAAAAAACCCCCACCTTCCTAGAGGGTGTTTTCTTATATTTAAACCAGTAGTTCTGTTAATATTTGACCATTAGCACTGCATTCGGGCTAAACTGCATTCACAGTACACACAAGAATTAACTGTAAACCATTAGAAGAGTCTTAGGGCTTTCAGTCCTTTCTTTATATCACCTCACTTGGCACCATGGTGATAGCATGTGTCTTAGAACTGGAAATACAGATATTTTTGAACTTCTGTTATAAATATTTGAGCAACACCTTTCTCACTTAATGCATTTTTAATATTGATCATAGTAGCATGCCACTTATGAGGAAGAACATGAAATTTAGCTACAATGCATAAAATATTAGGCATAATTGAGATTTGTAATTCATTCACTCTACAGAGGATTTTCTTCATTGCTGAAAGTTTTTGTTAATGACCAGAATTCTTCTATATGGATGGAATTTTTAGGTTTTCAAGTACAAGATCTGTGATTGTTCATAAAACTGCTCACAGCCAGTAATTCATTGCATGCTGCCCTAAGCAGCAATAATAGTTAATTGCCAGTGGGCCTTAAAACAGCTGAAGCATCGAATCTGCCATCCGTGTTGGGGGAACATGGGTGAAAAATGTAAGATTCATGGACACCAGCTATGCCAATGTCAGCTCAGCAGTTCTCTCTTTTGACTACATGGGATTTGAAAATCCTGGAAAACATCAGATAGAAGTTTTCTCAGCCATAGCCTTGGGAATTGTTTTGGCCAGTTGTTGTGTGATTAGGTTTTGTGCAAACATGATGAAAGAAAGCGCTACCATAAATGCATCACTCCCCCACAAGATTGCATGTGTGTTTGCCCTTGGTCTCTATTTAGCATTAGGAGTTACCAGCTCTGTCATTCAGGACTTTGTGGAGTCTTTCTCATGTCCGTCTCCTAGACCTGGCTCTCAGAAGAGAATCCAAAGCTAACAGTAACATAAAGAATAGGGTTCATGTCATGTACCTTTATATGTCAATGGTGTTGGCTTTTAATATTTTTATTGTCTGTGAAAAGAAATCAGTAGGTTAAAGGCATGTAAGCATTTTAATTTGGGAGAAATGAATATCAAGTCAGGCCTGAGATCCATAACTTGGCTGTGCTCTGAAGTGCATCAGTCTGAATTAGGGAGATACATTTATGAATTAATGTCTAGCAGGGGAACTTGAGGTCATAATAATTATGTTTAAGAATAAGAGTGTATTTAAGGTTAACAAAACTGTGATGAAACAGTTCAGGACAGTAGAAAAGATGTATGCAAAGGTCCTAATCCCAAGAAACTCATTTTGTCTGTAACTAGAAACCACAGACCCATTGCTGGTTAGTCCCAGTGTCAGGCAAAATGTGGTGCTATATGCCTGATGTTCCTTGGCAATGTGAGAAGCAGCTCACAGGGAATAAAAATTTGAGACTGGATATGTGAAAAAAGTTGTACAAATTGAAGTGCATTTGAGTCCAGAATATTTATGTGGTTTTACATAGGAACTTCCTACTGCTCTGATATAAATGCCTAATGTCAACAACTGTCTTAGTGCTCACTGATTTTGCCTCCATGGACAAAAAGCATTGCAGGGTACCAGTGATACTTTTCATTCTTCTGGTCTGACACCCAAGGATTACTTCAAGTCCTGATTGCATCTGGTCTGTGATCCTAACACTATTGGAAGGAGAAAGGTGGAGATGGAGATTGGGAAGGGAATCAAAGTGAGGAATGCTGCCATGCCATGGTGGCACTGCTGCATAGTGACTGATGAGCTGCCACGGGACCAGGGGGCAGCCAGGCTAGTGCATAAGGGTAGGAATGAAGAAAGACCAGGCTAGATCTTCTAATATGGGACAGCTACTGGCCCACTTTCCCAGTTTTCCATCTCTTGCTTTATTGTTTTCTTACACTTCAGTCCTGCTAAAAGAGGAGTGTAACTCTTGCAGCCCAGGATGTATGATAAAGGGTTAAGGTGCAGGGGAGCCTGGAATAAAGAATCTCCTGTGCCTGGTGACTATCAGGAAAATCACTCTTTATTACAAAGCAAAGCACATACTTAACATTAGTTAAAGTACTAAAAATATGAAGGACATATGTACAATTCTTGGAAGAGAAGCAGATGATTAATTTGTTGTTGATGATAAAGTCTACCTTTCATCTTCCAGGTATAGGATTTCTACATTTATAATGCTGTATTTTTCATAGATTTTACACTTTGTGATATGAAGGACATTATACATTCAAAAGGGACTAAAAAGGACATTGATTGTGTCAGTTAGAAAAGAAGTCTGGGTTCCTTTTATTCATGGTGAAACAATACAAATACATAGTATTCAGTATGTCATCTCTGTCTAAAGCCTGTGGGAGTTTGTCTTGTCAGTGAAATAACACCTCTATATATTCAGCCAGCTGCACTGGATGCAACATAGACTTTGGTTACAGTGATCTGCTCAGGCAGTACTTTTGTGCAGATAGAGAAACCTTGCTGTAAGTGGAGTTCGGCAGGGATGAGAACAGAGAAATTCTGCTAATGCCTCAATTCATTCTTACAATTCCAGTATCTAGTCATTATTTCAGTATTGGCAGTGATATAAGCAGTCTGAAAGGTGTTAGCTGTCTGAAAGTGTCATAGTTTCTAATAACAATGTAGTTTCTCTTTGGGTTATTTAAATTTCGTGGAAGAGATGGGGCAAGACATAGAAAAGACCAGATTGTGCTTTCATGGGCTGTAAGGGCTCAGTGCCAGGCTGTGAGGCTGAGCAAAGGCAGCAGCAAATGCTGGCAATTAGCTTGATATGGTCCCCATTTCACACCTTCCACCAGAGACAGTGATGACCACTGCTATTTTCTTAAAGCCCTGCTTCTCATCCTCTCTCACCTTTCCATAATGGTTCTCTACTAAACAGTCTAACTCAGTGTGAATATGTTGCAAATATAGTAAAGAAAGTAAAGAAATAGAGAAGAAGCTAATAGACAGGACACAATTCCTCCTGCAGGTGATGCTCTGACTGCCCTGCAATGTGGTAATGATCTCACCTCCCCCTGCTCCCTGAGCTCTCTTGCAATGCCGTTAAATATGGTGAAGAGAAAGATTTAATCATGCCAGAAAGACTCCTAAACTTAATTTAGTTTTGGATAGCTCTTAAATGAATCACAGGCACAGTGAAGTGGATTTGTGATGAAAGTTATAATTGCAAGTGCATGCTGAGACTTTGTACTGAGTTTGCTAGTTTTGAGTTGTGGTGTGCTGGGCATTAGGGAAAAAAAGTCCTCAAACCTTGCTGCTTGTACTGTTGGCAGTATTGAATCATTCTTGCACCCTAGAGTTTTAGGAAGAGTGGAGTACCAGAGAACACTGTCTGCAGTGCAGCCTCTCTCTTCTGAAGTACCTTGTTTCAACAGGTCTGCTGTTCTGCTGGTTAGTTTGAAATAAAGGACCTTATCTATCTGAAATCCCATGGGAATGCTTCCCAAATGCTTTCTGATCATCAGATGCAGGGCAAACTTCGAGGTAACTGACAAAAGGATTCCTCCAATGTGATGGATACCATGTTTCCTCCTGTTGCATGTGAGCTGCCTGTCCAAACTGAACCTAGGAGAAATTAGGGTGAGTTGCAAGTCTTGTCAGCAAGGGCTGGAGGCCTGTTGCAGATGTGCAGGAGGGTGGGAAGTGTGGGTTTGTGCGGTGGTTGTGAAGGATCTTTGATGGGTCTTTTTTTAATACTTAATGTCTTTTTTCCCCTTTGCCTTGTAATTTGTGTTTGACATCAGTCGCATCAGGTCGTTGCAGCTGCCTGTTAATTGCACTTAAGATATTAGAGGTAGGAGCTGGTATCTGGCTCATGGAGGATGGCATACTGCTTAGCTGTGATTACAAAGTACCTCCTCACAGCCCTGGACTTTTCTGAAAAGGACCTCAAAGCCCTGGCATTAACTAAGCAGGAGGAGGGGAATGTGAGTTGTATTCAAATTAGCAGTGTTCTGTAGCTGCAGTGAAAATGCCTTGGGCCCAAAAGGATGCATGAGGTCTGTTTGGTGGATCTTGAAAACTCTCCATGCCCTTTCCTTCTACTGAAACACTGTGAGAGCAATTGCAAAAGGCAAGAGCCCAGGAAGGACACAAAGCAAAATACAACTGAAAGTCAGATAATTTTAGGCCAATGAGAATCAAATGTTGATCATTCACTTTTTAACATTTTCTCCTACTTAAATGATTTGACTGCAGTTTGCTTGGATTTTTTTAAAGAAGTATATAATATTGGAAAAAGGAGGTTGGTATGAGACTTCTGATCATTTAAGACTGAAATAAAAGATGTTGAGGTTTAGATTTTAAAATTCAAAAGGTATTTGCTCAGAACTGGACACAGCCTGAGCCCTTTCCAGGTAAAGGGGGGAAAAAAGGCTTGTTCCAGCCATCTCCTTTGCTAAGCTGCTGAGTGTTTATTGCAGAAAGAAATATCCCATTCTGGTTCTTCTCCCAAGGGCTGGAACCAGTGCTTGTTTCTGTTTGTGTTGGCTCACAGATGGACAGCTAACATCCTGAGCAAAGCAGCCTTCTTCTGTATTTTGTGGTAAACTCTCTGTGAGCAGCAACACATCTGCAGTTAACAGTGGTGATGTTGAGCATAGGACTGCACATTTTATTATCTGCCAAGTACCTCTGCAGCAGTGTTTACTAAGAACAGTTTAATGACAATAACACTTCTTCCCATTATGTATGCAATGAAGAGAGATGTTGTAAAATTAGTGTTAATAAGAAATGCTATGGAACCATTTACTACACAGGATAAGTGCTGCATGCTTTACTGTCTCAAGCACAGGTAGCAGGTTAGATTTCTTTTTAATTTTAGTGAAGATGTTTGATGATAATCACATCTTAGAAGGTTTGTTTAAAGCAACTCATAAGTGTTGATGCTTTTTGGACTGTCCAGACTTTCTGAGTATGCAGTGAAATGCTAGATAACTGCTGAGAATAGATTTTCCTATAGGACTGATGGTTCCCAGGAGAGATGGACACATTAGGAGAAAAGTCTTTGCTGCAATGTTTTTAATTCTTTTAATTCTTGCTAGATCTTGAACAGTCAAAGACTTGAGAAAATCAAAAAATTGGAAAAATTCTTTTGATTTCATGATATAAGGTAAGATGTTAGAAAATAGGTCTGTTCTAGGCCTCATCTATTCACTGGCTTACTAGTACCAGATAGGTCCCTGTTGTACAGTTTCCCAAATTGTTTCCAAACTGCAGAGAAAAAAACCATCCACCTGAATTTAGCAAAAAAATTTCATACAATCCCTTCCCACACATCTCAATTTGTTTCTCACTAATTTTATGGTAAAATCTCCATTAAACATGATCTGAAGAATGTTAACTTTCTTAAGAGCATTTTATGTCAGAAGGTAATTTTCTCACTTGCCATCAATCTGTTAGTAACACCTGTGGCTGATCCCTTTATGGCTGGCCCAGACAGGTACTGCTGTGGAAGATGCTGTTCACAGTCCTGCTCAAGGAACACCTGGCTTTGTGCAATTAGCTCCCTTGTATCTCTCCTTAAAGACTGACTGACAGACCAGAAGGCTACTGTTTGTTGCTTAAGTGCTGGATTATTCTGCTTACTAGGCTTTGATGTATCCTCCATCTTATAATTCTTTCCTTATCTTCTATGGGATAACTTCTGTGCCAACATTCAAACAATTCCCAAGATGCCCATTAAATGTTGTGCTAACTCCTACAAGGACAGTGCAGCCAAGGTGGGCTTGTTAGGGAAGAGAAAATATTAAGGAACAATTTAAAAGTCTCTCACTTTTGTGGATTTATATTGTGATCCTTACCACTCATTATAACTTTTTTATCCATGAATATATACATTCAGTCAAAAGCCATTCTCAATATATGTGCTTTCCAGGACAAGTAAATGCATTTGTTACACTCTAATGCCTTTGTGATATCCTCAGTAAAGAAGAGTGTGCAGTTAATTCTGCAGTCAGGGTGATTACATCTGCTTGGGAAAAGACCATTTCATGGGTTTTATGCTGTTGAACTTTAACTTCGAAGAGTCTCATTGATGTGACAATTTCCAACAGCATCTGCCGAGCAGCTGGAAAATCTGAGACCGTATAAAAACCAACTGATTGTCTCTCCTATATCGTATAATGTGATTGGTATAATTTTTTTTTAATCCATGTGTTCCTTCTGTTTCTTCATCCTGATTCCATCATCATATGCTTTTGATATTTAAGGCCACTCTTGACTTCCGTGCTGCATGTGAATTTGTTTACTCCAGGTGCTCTTCATCTCTTCTGAATATGTTAGTTGGTGGCACAGAAGAAGATAATTTCTGCTGTTTTCTCTAAACTTCTGTACTTCTGGCTGTTTATTGCTGAGTGTAGCTTTCATAAGGTCCTCCCAGTTCAAGAAATATGATTACCCAAAACTGTATGATTTTGTGTACTGTCAACTCCTGTAAAGAACACTAGAACAACAACAAAAATAGATGTTGATGGGTAGGTAAGATTGTTTGATTAATGCTTATAGAACATGATACTTTTATTAGTATAGGCTCCTTCTACAGGATCAGTATTATAGTGATGTTTTTTGTTTCTGTCCTGTTTTATAAATGACAGTTCAGAACAATGGTTTCTCCTTAATGTAAGTCAGAAAATAAGGTACTAAATGTTGTTCAGATAACTCTCAGGGTGAAGGACAGCTTTTGCCTGAATATCCTGGTGTCATGGTTTAAGTCCAGCCAGCACCCAAGTCTCGAGCAGACACTCGCTCACTCCTCCACCAGTGGGATCAGGGAGAGAATCAGAAGGCTAAAAGTGAGATAATTCATGGATTGGGATCAAAACAGTTTAGTAGGAAAAACAAAAGCCATACATGCAAGCAAAGCAAAACAAGGAATGCATTCACCACTTCCCATGGCAGGCAGGTGTTCAGCCATCTCCTGGAGGGCAGGGCCCCATCACAAGCAACAGTGACTTGGGAAGGTAAGCACCATCACTCCAAATGTCTCCCTCTTCCCCCCAGTTTCTATTCTGAGCATGATGTCACATGGTCTGGAATATCCCTTTGATCAGTTGGGGCCACCTCTCCTGGCTGTGTCTCCTCCCAGCTTCTTGTGCACACTCAGCTCCCTCATTGGTGTGGCAGTACAGACAGCAGAAAAGGCCTTAGCTCCGTGTAAGCCCTGCTCAGCAAGAACAAAAACATCTCTGTGTGGTAAACACTGTTTTCAGCACAATCACAAAGTGTAGTCTCACACTGCTCACTGTGGAGAAAATTAACTCTACCCCAGCAAAAAGCAGCACACAGGGGAAGGCAAATTTTAGTAAAACTTGGATCATTTGAAGACGTAATTCATCATGAAGGAAGGAAATACATTTTCACCTTCTTGTGATACCTTTGCCAGGTTACTCCCTCCAAGACACAAGATGGTGTGTTATGACTCTCCCCCACAAAGACAAGAGTGGCACAGGTTCTTATTAGATCCTTTTGGGTGGATTACAGTGAAAGGACACTGAATGGTCAGTGCTTGAAAATATATATAGGGTTTACTTTAGATCTATTTAGTTGCCATGGAAAGCAGGTATGTATTAGTTTTGGTTATTATTATCTATAGTAATATAGCAGCGTGAAAGCGTGAATGTATTGCTTAAGAAAATGCATAGGGAAAAGAAAGCAAGAGAAAGAAAGGATAAGAGTAAAAAGATACATTATCACCATCTATAGATTCCATTTTTTGAACTGGTAGTCTTGATCCATGTTGATCTTTTGGGGGATTGGGGAAGAAGCCAACAAAACACAAAGTCAAAGGGCTAAAGTACACTCTGACTTCATGGGAATACTCAGGTACCTCCTCTGGGAGGAGGAGATTTCAGTCCTCTGGTGGAAGGCCACAGAAGTGAGTCTGGGGGTGCTTAGAGGGTCTTTGATGCTTTATGTTCCCTTCTCAGCTGCCTCTGACATTGATAGGCCAAAGTGTGAATGTGACCCTCCTCTGGAGGAGGGGATGTGATGTGTGAGGAAGGGCAATTTGGCATGATAAAAGACATATCCTGTCTCCACAAGGTCTACCTCTGATCAGCCTCAAAGCCTGGTTTGCAGCCTCCAGGCAGTGACAGTTCACTCCCTCTGTCCTACGCAGACTAGCCATTACACACCCAAAAGCTCCCCTCCTTCCTCCAGGGGTGCACACCTGCCTCAGCAAAGCACCGTGGCACCTTCCCACATGGGCAAATGTTTTGAGTCAGTAATCATTAATAGTTGAGTCTCACAGCATTTCACATCCAGAATGAGCTTACTATGAATATGCACCACATCTGTTGTGATTTGTTAGGTGTCCAGAGACTAACTGGTGGCACTAGGTTCAAGACTTGCTTCAGGCTACCTCTGTCTTTGAGTCTCTTACAGCTTAGTGGCTGAACTCAGTCCCTGTGTCTTCATACCCCGCTTCCTTTCCATACCCTCCAATCAGACCAGTTTGTGTTTCTGCTGAGACTGCCAGTTGGCCTTACAATTACAGGGAATATCTTGATGGAAGAAGCTAGGATGAAGTAGATTCATTTGTAATGAAAAATTATTTTCAATATTTAAAATTACTATATAGACCTTGGAGATGTTATCTGTGAAATTAGCTTTCTCTATCTCCCTGCTTTGCCCAGTCAAAGCCATCATGCTGAAAGGCAGGCACTGGCACAGTGCATTTTCTGTCTCATTTCTTTTCCTCTATTCATCTCAAGGGGAGAGGAAAGACTTGGCATTCATGATGCTCCCTTAATTGACTCTTTCTGCATGTGGAGATAGGCACACTTGGACACTTTGATTGATTGGATGAGGCTATTATGTGATATGGAAAGGATATGCAGAAGCACAGCCTTCACCACAAGCATGAAAAGATCTTATTTGGTGGTGTATATTGGCTCCCCCCAATCTGCTTGGTTTGTCTGTCTTGTCTCAAAAGCAGTTATCTCACAGAGCAGCCCACAGGGTGGTCTTGGTGAATCCATTGCCACTAGGTACCAGACTCCAAGGCATGGCCCTCCAGAGGGAAACCCTTCTCACTCTCACTGCTAAGGCATCTGAGAATGTGTAAAGGAAAGATAATATTCAAAATTTTTATTTTATTTCTTACTAGAATCCTCCGTTTTGTTTTTTTTTTTCCTGGGTAATTGAGAACAAGAGGTTAAAATTGGGAGATAAGGTGCAGAAGAGGGAAACTGAATTCTGGTGAATCAAATCTTAATGTGAGTTTCAGAGTGACTTCCTGCTTTGTGATGATTACAGACGGTGAGTTGGTAACAGATAAAACATGAAACTTAGGAGATACCCATCACATTAAGGCAAAAGTCCTCCCACTGAAGGGACACAGCAGCAAGGAGGGTGTACAAGAAAAACAGCTTCATAATAAGTGCACTTGGTCTCATGATGCTTCCATTTTTATGCCCTACAGCTTTTGACTTCTGAAGTTCTGCCTGTTAGGGGAGATCCTCTTGTGGTCAGCCTGGTCCCTTTGGGTTACCTACCACACTAATCCTGTGTTCTTGTGGTCAACAGCATTTTTCCATTTCTGAACAATGAGACATTTTAATTCTTCATGTTGTGATATTGCTGAAGGGAGTGAAAGGACAGGGAAGGTTGAAGGAGATTACTGTTGGAGGTAGTATCAAAGCACCAGAGTTTAGGATTCAAATGGAGTCATGTGGAATTAGTTCAGTCTGACTGCCCCAATACCCACAGGCCCTATCTCAAACTGCTGAGAAAGGAAAAATATGGTATTTTAAACAGTGATTTTTTTTTATCCACTACATTTCATTAAATCAGTAAAATGGAAAATAACAATTCAGCCCCTCGGTTGAAAAGCATGTTAGATTGACAGCTCTTGGAGCCCTAGGCTTGTACTTAGAATGAGAAATATATAGAGTACCTTTCCTCTATTTACCTTAGTCATCTCTTGGAGAATTATTGGCATTGGAGGTTAGGAAATAGGTCAGTCTTTCAGACTTGCCTGGTCTTTAGCAGAGCTATGAAGTAGAATGGTGGAAGCTTCTATAGCTCTGATTTCTTTTCCTTTGTGTGTGAAACAGTCCAAGACAGAGAGCCATGAGGCAGCTTAGTGCACCCAACCCAAGGAGCAGAGCAAGGTTTGAGCTAAGCAGAACAAAATGGAGTTTGTGCTGCATGTGTCATTTGCCCCGTGATGACAAGATCTCCTGCTGAACAAGTGAATGGCAAAAGGCATGTGCTTGCTAAAGAGTGGGAAGGAAGCAAGAGTACAGAAACCGTCTCAAATATTTTATAGTTCTGTTTTTTTTTTTAATCTCTGTTGAGAATGTTTGTGTCCAAAGAGGAAAAAATAGATCAAAGGAAAGGTTTTTGACATACTAAGGAATTTCAAAATGACTAGAATCTCTGCACAAATCTTACTGTACTGGTTCTGGCTCCTAGAGGTGGAAGCCTAACAGTTCAGTACCCAGTCATAGAAACATCCAGGTTTCCACGATTTTATTACCCTATCTTCAGTGAAGTTCTCTTCTGTTGCAATCTGTTTTTTTGATGCAAACCCCACAAATCACTGCTACCCCATTTCTGCTGCTCAGCTCTCATGTCCAATTTGTGCAAATTTCCTTTATTCTGCATTTGGATTTGATTGTTCTGTCCCCTTGGAGGAGTGACCAGTGATGAATTTTAGCCTTTCTTTCTCTGTCAAGTGTTACTGGAGGATGATTTAGCGCTGCATCCAAGGTGCTTGCCTCAAAGCTGTGTTTTTAATAATTCCCTATTTTCTTCATGTTAAACATGGGATTGGTCATCTGAGGGTATGAATAAAGTAAGGCACAGGTGATAGTTGGCAGTTGACTTTTCACCAGTCCCAGTCTGATGCTGGAAGCACCACTGTGGTGTGAAGGAGCTGCCTTTAGCCACCTTGGTGAAGGAGGTGGAGACGGTCCAAAATTCAGCAGGGTGGAGATTGACTCCTGTTTCAGTCTGTTGCCCTTCCTTTTCCTGAGGTGACATCATGGTTCTGTATCTTGTTCAAATTCTGGTATGCCATTCCCCTAAGCCTGCCAGATTCCTTCTGCCACCTCCCAGTTTGATCAAATTTCACTTTCCTGTCTGGTGCAGAAGAACTAAGAATGTCCTGAAAGATTTCTTGAGATGTGGGAAAAGGGGACAAGGAAAGGAATGAATAGAGCTTTTTTGAACAAAAGGCTGGTATTTTTTTGGGGGGGAGATGTGGGTGTCATTTTATAGCCTGCAAGCTTTTTGGGTAAAGTAATTATGGAAAACAAAATGGATTAAAGTAAAGAGAAACAGAAATGATTTATCATGACATTTTAAAATGCCTCGCTGTTTTCACTTTATCTTTTAATTTTTGTATTTAAGTCAAAGCACTTGGGCTGCTTTAAAAATTAATCAAAACATAAAGGGAGACTACAAATAGCCATGTCGAAGAGTAATGAATCCAGCAGACAGAAGGACTTGTGTCCAAATAAAAAAGGCAGAAAAGTGTAGGCTGGAATTGGTATTGACTGTGCAATGTGCACAGTGCTAATGGACCTGCAGAAGAAACAGGAACCTTGCAGCCATAAAGTGAAAACCTGGTCCACTGTGAATACAGATGAGATTGGGAAAAACAGTGCTTTTATGGGGCTGCTTTTGCATACATGGCATCTTGAGCTCACCTGTTTATAAAGTCAGAGTGACAGGATGTAGATTAGCAATCAGTATCCTCATTTAGCCATTTCTCCCTGACTGATTTACACTGCTGTGATTTCTTTTTCCTTCTGTCTTTTTCTTCTGGCTGGTGATGGTTTGCTGAGCCCATCTATTCTCTTTTACAGTGTTGTTTTTCCAGAAGCTGTAAAAATCAAAATGCAGATCATTTACCTTTCTTTGTGTGTTGATGTGTGTGTTGCCTACAGTTTTTACCCTAGTCTGTGCCATTGGCCAAGGCTCAGTCAGTAAATCTTCCAGGAGAAGCAGCTTTGAAACAGCTGCCATGTCCCTTTTGCTGTGAGTTGGTTTTCCTAGACACCTTTCACTCAGATTATGGAGAGATGTTTGATCTATGTGCTCCATCAAAGCGTTGGTCAATAAAATCCCATTTAACTGGGTGGCACCCATAACTTTGTTTTCCCATGTTGATCCCTTGAAAGGCACTGGGCAGGTTATGCATGTCAAGAACTGTAGTTCAGCATCTGTTTGGGTGCCTGAGGTAACTGTGCTTTTTCCTGCTTCAGCATTGCTTCTGGATTACACACTTGAGCAGTTTCCTGGTAAAGGCTACCTAGGGGAGCTTCAGAGCAGGAAGGAAGGACACTCAGATACAACCAGGAGTGGGGGTCCTGGCATTAGGCTGGTTTGTGTTTGGAAATGAGATGTTTTCTGTTCCAGTTAATTATAACCCGTTTGAAACATGGGTTGGCAAAGGACTTTAGACTGTTCTCTGCCATGATGTTGTGGGGCCTGCCAAATCTCACAGTATCACCTCTCTCTCTGTAGAAGCCAGAGACAGAGGTTTGGGTGAATTTTTGTACTTTTGCATACAAATAACTCGTGGGGGACCCTTCAAACTTAAAACAAGCGGACAAAGTCATAGCTGGGAGAAAGCCAGGAAGTTGTTGACATCTCTACCTGTCTTTGGGCTATTGGAATATGCTAAATAAATCAACATTAAACTATTTATAAAGATGAGGATTGATAATCCTATACAAAGAAGTGCCATTTTTTCCCATATGCAGAGTATGAGAGATTGATATCCTAACTTTATATTTTGGGAAACTGTGATACAGAAATATTAAGGCACCTACAGTAAGATTCAAGATTACAAATGTAATTAGCCACAGACCCTGACTCTGAGAAGATTTCATTTACTGGGATTTAAGTATCTGAATCTAAGATATTGCCTAATTTAGTCATTAGACTCTTAGGGCACTGAGCTACTCTTTCCACCTTGAAAAAGCTATCTGATGTCTCTAAAATAATACTTGCAGATCTCTGCAGACATGGTAATATAATCCTGGGATATTTGGTTAGCAGTTTCTGGAGATAAATACTTTTATATTGTGATAGGATAGAGATAATTCATATCAGAACCAGAGCTCCTTCATCTGCTCTTCCTCTCCTTTTTTCCCACTCAGAAGAGCACTCATGAATCGCTTCGGCCTTTCAGCGTGCAGTAATGAAAAGCTGATTGCCATACAGCTCCCCACGGGTCAGCCTCTCTCTTACCCGGCATTGCTCACTCAGCTATCATTCCCTGTGTGTCTGATCAGAATCCAGGGGTCTCCAACTGACTAAAACATGGACGAAGTTAGTAGATGTGCTAATAAGGCAAATTGAAGTTGTATAAGCTTTAACTTAAGGAACAAGTAAAGATTAAGAAAATGTTATCTGACAGATAACATTGAGAGCTAAAAACCAGTGATTTCCTGTGGACCAGGGTAAAAGCACAACAAATGCTGTTACTCAGAAACCTTTGCAATGCTGCCCTGCAGATGCTGTTCAGAAGGTGTGTTGCAGTGTATTGGGCACAGAGCATCCTGTGCTATGTTGTGTGTAGTCCTGTTTGTTTTGGAAGACTATCTGCTGGCTGCTGCAGTGGCAGTACCTGCAGATGAGCCCTGAGTTGTGTCACGTCAGTTCAGCATCTCTGCCAGGCTAGAGAGAAACTCTGACCAGGGCTTCTCACAAAACAAGCCTTGACATATGTGGGACTTCACTAATTAGCTACTTCACAAAAGTATACAATGTAGACATGCCTTAGAATTCTGTTTCTGGCTTACATAACTACAGGCAAGTTCATTTTTCTGTGCTTTACTGCAAAAAAACTCCCCAAAAAGACAGATACTTAGGACTTTACAAAATCATAAAAGGGTTGCAATGTGGAAAAATTCACGAATCACTAAGAGCTTCAGATTCTAGGATGAGAAAATCTGAAGACCAGAAAATCTGTACTTTTTGCTAATACTTGACCTTGTGTTTCGTAGTTTTTCTTAATCTTAATGGACATCCTGCCATGAGAACAAGTAGAAACCTAACCTAATGAATGATACTTATTTTTGTGTTTTCTAACTGGTTTTCCTGTTATTGCTACTTGAAACAGAGTATTTTATTCTTCTTCAGTGCAGAAATGGGGGCCACTCTTGGTGTTGTGTGTTAATAATTTGAGTTCATATCTCCAAAAGAACACCTACATTGCCTACACCCACAATGTGTATTAAAATCTATAAAGGTCAGATATTTTCTTTTAAAATAGTAGTAACTTTCTGTCTTCTCTACTTTTTTACACCTGCAGTACTATTGCAATCCTTATGTGGTTGTTGAGACACAATGCTGTATTTTTTGAGACACACAAGCAACCTTTTATAGATAAAATGGTGTAGTACTTGAGCCACACAAGGGGAAAAAACTTTCTTGTTCCTTTGGCATTGAAAAGGTAAAATTATTCATTGCCCTTTATAAGGCACTAAACAAATGATGAAATTTTGTATGGTGTGTCAGTGATTGGCTGGATGTATTTAACTCGATAGTGATGTGAGATTTACAGAGCACACAAGAAAGGAGCCTTAAATAGTTTTACCCATTGACCTTTGCCAAGATAATAAAGCCTGAATATCAACTTCTCACCATTTAAATTGTGTACTAATCAAGTGCCATTGGGTACTCAGCTACACCTGTGCTAGGTAAAGCTATTCCTAGTCACAGAAGCAGAAATGTAAGAGAAATACAAGTATAAAAGGTGTAAAGAAAGCACTGTTGTGCAGCTTAGACTAAAATCCAAAAATATGAAGGAAATTGGCAAAATAAGTTGAAATATAATCAGGAGGCTGAAGGGAGGAATTATGGAGAAAGATTAGAGGAGTTCAGTACATATTGATTGGTAAATGATGACCTGAGGAGAGGATGATGAATCAGCCCTGATGGGACGACTGCCTTTCTGAGAAAGGGGAATTGTTTAAGTAAGTTCACAGAACAGGAATATTGGGTTAAATTAAGAAAGGGAAATGGTGAATATCATACCATCACAACAATGAGCTTGGGGTGTTTTTTTTTTTTTTGCTTTTTTTTGCTGTAGCAGGAATCATAGAAAAGGGTGGAAATCCTATCTGTTAGACAATGGAAACTAGGATGGCTAAAACAGCAGAGCAAGGCCATGCTGCTCTACACCTCAGTGAAATATGCTTTGTAAGAGGACAGGAAGGGAAGGGAGCTCCATGATCTAGCCAGCTCTTCTGCTTCTAGCTTGAATCAATCTGTAAAATGTATGCCTCAGAATAAAAACCTGGAAATGTCTTCTGGCCTATAAAGACCTATTTTCCTTTCTAAATCCTGTTAATGACTGGATACGTTTTCCTAATTAGTGAGTACATGAATAAATTTATACAACATGCAAGACACTGATTAACAAAGTAAGTTTTGTTTGATTCTTAATGTAATTACTTGTTATAATAACTCATACCGAATTAGGAAGGGTACAATAGTTAATGGTGTAAAAATAACATTTTGATACTTCAGCTTCTTCGCTAGGTCTTAAAGAATTGTGGAACAAACTCCATGTTTGGGCAAACTAGAAACAATTTATGTGGTGTGTGTTAGAGTATCAGATGAGAAAAGACTGTTGCTAAGGAAGGTTTTGTCAAATGCACTGTAGGGAAAAGCTGTTGCCAAAAAACCTTCAGATCCCAAGCTCAAATCACAGTTAGAAGAGGTATTCACAGACTCATGTGAGAAAGAGAAGCATGGGACGTTGTTTCCCATTTGCTGGTGAGGAGAGCCTGCTGTAAGGTTCATTCTTTCCAGCCAGTGCATAAGCAGAAGCAGCAAGTATGCTGCTAACTGTTCATCTTTGTGGCAGATGGAAGACAGAGACTTTTCTGACTGACAGGCTGTCATCCAAAATATTATTGATCTGCATAAACCCCCAAAACACCAACAAAACCACAGTCCACTATTTAGTTCACTTGCATTTAGTCCTGCTCTGTTGTGGACTTTGTTTGATCTTTGGCAAATCAATTAGGTTTTGATGAATAAAAGCAGTAAATCCTGACAAACCCCAGTGTTGCCCCCTGTAGTGCTTAGGGGCCCATTAGCTCCTAGAGTAAAATCCAAATACGTAAGTGAGGTGCTCAGGGTGTGAAGCAGCCAGTAAGTAAGGATGGTGTTCAGGACAGCCAGTGGGTGGGGGAAGCAGGGACAGGCTTCAGCTAGCCAGTGGTGCATGCCAGGAGGAGGATGTGCCAGTCCCCTCTGCTGGGTGCAGGCTTGATCTTGCTGCATCCTTGAGTTTGATGCCCACAGAAATATAAAATTTGCATTCCAAAAACCCACTTTAAGATTGAGATGCCACATAGCTGTATGTGGTCACACAGCCTGCAGTGTGTTATGAGGCCTTGGGTGCTCTGCCCAGTTGCATTGCTTTTACTTCCCCCTCTTCCCACTAAACAGAGGCTTCTTTGTTGCCAGACTCTGTATTGCTTGCAATCCTATGCCTTCATCTCTCCACATGTCAGATTGCTCACAGGATGTCCTCTGCTCTGTCTTTTGGTTTGCAGGTGACTGTTCACTTAGATTCCTGTATTCTTTGTGTTAGCAACCTTGTATGTTGTGCAGGAAGTTTTAGTGCAACATTTAAAAGCTGTGGAAGCTTGGGAGCTTCTCACACTGGCAATCTATCACCGAGGGTTTTTTTTTTAAATTACATTGGTGGTGTTCTGTTGAGCTGTGTCAGGAGTGGATGAGAAAAGCACTGTGATTTCCTCTTCCAGATGCAGATGAAATTAGGGAAGTATGACAGTCCCACAGCAATCCTGCTGGTTTTGGTGCCTTTGTTGGAGCACAGCTGTGCCCAGCAGCTGGTCTGGAATCAGAGAACCAGGAAATTTGCACAGTTAGCAGATATAAATAGAGGATCTGTAACTATGAGAGATGCTTAACTCTGCAGTAAATAAATTCTAGTCCAAAAAAAAGGCTAATTGAAATCTTAAAAAACTGTCTTGTGCCTCAGTTCTTCCCCTTTTGAGTCTCTCTCTATCTGCAGAATTTGAAAGAGAAACAGGTGTTGTATCTATAGAATCTTACCATCTATGTTTCAAGTGATATTAAGATCAGTCCCCTTTCCGTTACAGATTTAGATTATTTTTAGGCTTGTGGATTATTTTCCAGTTTCCGAAGGAATTATCGACCTCTTCATTATTTTGACTTGTTTGATATTCTGAGAATTTTTTAGGGTTTGTCTGATGGAAAGTACGACAAGGTGGCTCTTGGATCATCCAGAAAACAGAGGGCAGCAGCCCAGCTGTGGTGGACAGTGGGTCGTGTCCCTGCACAGGCCTGGCTTTGCAGTGTGACAGTGGATGAGCTGTCTTCTGTTTCTGTCTCAGTTTCTGCTGTGAAAGTAGGCCAGTTCAAAAGACATTCCTGAGTGCATCTTAATGCTTTGAAATCAAGTGGAGGACTTCAAATAAAAGGAATCAAGGACAAGAAAACAATCCTATTAGCACACATACTCTTTTTCCTCTTTGGTCAGAGTACATTGGCTGCTTATTTTAGAAAACAGCTATTTGTGGTTGTATTGTGGTATAGAGCTGTGTCTTATTCTTTCCAGGTGTAAATTAGGGAAAGCTTCTTTTGAAATAGCCCTTGCTGATCCAGAACTTGTGCAGATGTGAGTGGAAACCTGGGACCTTGTCCAGTAAGTGACAGTGAGAGCTGGTGGCAGTGACACTACACAGAAAACCGACTGGGTTTTTCTGTGTGTCTCTGCTTTCTCTTCTACCCCAGAGAGGAGCCACACTGCTGTCCCTTGAAAAAAAACATGTAAAAAGTACTTCTCAGAACTAGTGGCACAGGTGAGGAGACAATTAAAGCCTCCTTCACCATCTAATAGCCTCAGGCAGCACTGACATCGCCCCTCACTGTGCTCCCAAAATGTCTGAGCAAGTGCACCAGTCCCTGGAACCCATGGCCTCTGCATCCCCATTGTCTGCTCTGCTCACTCAGCAACTGGTGGCTCACTTGTTTTGCTAAGTTCCTACTAGCAGCTCTTTTGGGGAAAAGCTTGACATCTTCAAACAGACTTGAAATACGTACTGAAGTGTATTAATTCCTTAATACACACAGCTTCTCCACCCTCTGGGCTTCCCTCGTACCCTTGCAGCCCTCCAGGAACCCTTAGGAGCAAGCAGAGCATGATGTTCAATACAGATGTTGTACTGAACTTTCAGGATGATGATTAAGCCCCAGTGTAAGAGCCTGTGATTCACTTTATATTGAAAATGGAAATGTCTCTCCTTCTGCTAAAGAGGCCACATGCCTGCTTTTGTGGGTGAAGAGCTTAACATCCCTTTTCTCCAGTGATATAGGGAATGATGGCTCATGTATTAAACTCTGAGATTCTAAACTCTTAAATGACTTGGAGAGAGAGTTTTATGAAGAAACAATTTTTTCTATATGTATCCTAGGTACTTGTCTTTCATTACGAGTCTGGCAGCTTTCACTGGCCCTCACTTGCACATTAAAAGGGGGAGTAAATTGAGCTGTCTTTGGTGATAGTATGCAATTAGATGTCAATAACCCATCAGAAGTGGATTCCAAATGTGTCTGTACCTGACATATAGTACCTTCAGTACAAGGGTTCATTAGTTTCTGTTTTTCCATTAGCAACATCTTTTGAATATATTTGGCTTACTTTGTAATGATTGCTTAAGTGAGAATCTAAAATGTGTTGTTGAAGAGAGGTAAATGAAATTCTTTCCTACTTTCAGATCAAATAAGGAAAATCACAAAGTGACTTGTTGAATAGATCTCAGGAGTCCTAATTTGTGTCCTTCTGCTTTAGATAACTGGTCAACATTATTAGGCCAGGTTGGATGGGGCTCTGAGCAACTTGATATAGTGGAAGGTGTCCCTCCCCAAGGTAGGGGATTGGGACTAGATGATCTTTAAGGTCCCTTCCAGTCCAAACCATTCTATGATTCTACATTTATCAGGGGGAAAGTGAAAGCATAATAAAGAGGTATTATTAATTATTGTTTAAGCAAAGTGGAAAGGCAAATACTGGCTGGTCTGAACTAACTTCATTTGGTTTATGTGCAAGCCACAAATTCTGCCCTTACCTGAGTCATCAGGAAAGTGATTTGGAACCTGTACCACCAGATCATGAGGTTAATGATAGATGACTGACAAAAATTTGGTTGATTTGTGTCTGGAATAGCTGAAATGTCCAGTAAATCTCTATCACTGGAGTAATTCAGATGGTTTAACTGGTGGTTTTTTAGCATTTCTGCATTTGTTCAATGTTGGTAGGTTTTTTTCATCAGAAATCAAGATGACATTATCAGTCCTCAAAAGATCCAAGCCTGAACTTTGGCATTATTATATTCTATGTTGTGCAGTCTCTTATCTGTGGCACAAAACTGGAAATCAAATCTGGCAGTTTGAGTCAGTAATCACATCCCTGATGAAAATATGTTTTGTCACTTAAAACATACACTTTTGCTTCACCAGCAGCTAGTGCTGTAGGAAGCAGCATATAATTAAATGTTGCTGAAAAAGGTGATTGTCAATCTGAATCTAAGAGCTGCAGGTCAAAGAAGCATTTGTTTCCTTGTGTGCTGTCAGCTCTGCCTGCTTCAAAGTTCCAGTTTCACCATTAGATGGCAGTTTTAACACCATAGATCACAGAATCATAGAATATCATGAGGTGTAAGGGACCCACAAAAGTAATCGAGTCTAACACCTAGCCCTGCTAAGGATAACCCCCAAAATCATCCTATGTGTCTGAGAGTATTGTCCAAATATGTCCTGAGTTCTGGGTGCTCAGCGCTTGACTTTGTTTGGAAGAGTGAGAGCTGTGCCTTTCTTCCTTTTGTTATGTATTTTTTCTGCTGTATTCCTCCCTTTGTGGTATTCAGCCTGGCCAACACAGGAGGATGTTTATGCAGTGTAAGGAAGTGATATGCTGTGTGAGGCCAAGTGCTGTGGATGTAACTCTGTGTTTCCTAGGGGAAAAGGTGCAATGTGGCTTGATGCAATCCTTGTTGTTTTGATATTCTGCAGAATCTTGTTCTGACTTGATAAAATTGCTGTTGAGTCAGCCCTTAACTGTCATTGAAGATTATTGGATTGTGTATTTGGAAGGACTGTGCATATTCTGATTTGTTTTATTCCAAAGCTGGATGGAAGTTGAAAGAAGGAGAGGTTTGAAAAATATAATTAAATTTTACTTCGGTTTACAAGAAGTAATTTTCTGATGTGCTTTCTTTATTTCCTGGTGTAGGTAGTTTGCTGTTTTTGCTGTTCTTTGTATTGGCATTTTGCACAGTAACAGGAGAAAGAAAAATATGAAAGATATGAAAAAAAGAAATACCATATTCTGATGCCATGAGCAGTAGGAGGGGGAAATCTGACAGGTGAAGTACATACAGATAGTTGGATTTAGATTATTTTTGCAATGTGCTCAATTTTAATTCGAAAGCGTCCCAATAGGCAGCTGTTACAGTCAGGCTCAAACAGAGCCTGTTGTTGTGAAATACTTTTTTCCTAAATAATTTCTGAAATTGTACAGGATCCTATACAATGTAGGAACTTCCAGACTGTGAGTTCTTCTTCTTCCTTATATTGGCTTCAATTCAACTTTACATCCATTGTGGGAAGGTTTCTGGATGGTGACCCAAATATTTTTCAGATTGGAAGCCATCTGGGACACCAAGGCTTTATACCAGTTTCACAGGAGGTTCCACTATCATGCTTGAGCCACAGGTACCAGCTGTTGGCTTCCCCTACCAGTCTGTCCTTGTGGAACTTGGAGTGCTTGTTATCTCCTGGGCTGGATTGTATGACTCCTCTAAATATGGGCAGATGTGAGAAGCACATCTGTGTGGCTGTTCCTAACTACTCCTGCTTGCCTGGGCGGCAGCCAGACTCTTCCCCCTGCAGCTGCAGGTTGTGTTTGCAGAGTTGCAGCCCAGCTTTCTCAGCCCCTTCCGGTGGGTACAGAAACAGTAGGGGTGCAGATTGCAGACAGCCCAGGAGAAGGAGCTAGCAACAAGAAGTGGAAAAACTGAAAGAATGCCTTCAGATGTAACTACTTTTTTTTTTCTTTTTCTCCAGTTTTAATTAGTGATGATCAATGGCTTTTACCTTTATAGAGAAATACCATTTGAGAGTAGGAAATGTCAGCCTCTCTCCCCCACCACTTTTTCATCCTTGTATAATGAGGGAAGAGAAAATTTTCATCCTTAAAGTAAACACAAGTTGCTGATATAGCCAGTTCTGGTCAGGCTTTCTCAGAGCCTGGAAAACCTCATGATGGATTTGCCACAGCTTTTATGCAAAGTTAATCTGATGGCCACGCTCCCATCTGCTTTTACCATGCTTCGTTAAATTGTGTTGGACTCTGTTATAATAATCTCACTTCCTCTGATACACTTTGGAGATTTGGCCAAATAATACATGGGAAAGCATTCTCCAGTCCTCCAAACATATATCTGAACTGGCATCCCCCAAATTTACCTTGGCTTCCATCTTAGTTCTGATTAATTTCCTTCCTTTTGTTACCGAGGTAACGCTTACTAGGTACCTATTTCATATTCATATCAACGAGAGCTAATTGCTGTAAAAGTATTGTGCATCTAATATCCTTTATGGATAATTTTCAGCAAATAGGTAATGATTAACTGCCCTGACCTTAACTGTGATCCCAGTTATCTAAATTGGATGGGTTTTGCAATTTAGTCTCCTAGTTCCATCTCTTCTGCACTTAGGGGCCTGAGAGACATTTTAGGTGAAAGCAAACTGTTTTCTCCACTGTACAGAGTGTTAAGACTGTGGCCGTTGATGTTTTTATCAAACACCTAAGTTTTTATTAGGATTCAGAATCCATTTTATAGATTGCACTTTCTGTTGGCCACCCAGATTAGCAAATATGTCATATTTGTGATGGGTAGCTTTATTCTTCCCTTTGTCCCAGACTTCCTCAGAGCACAGACAGCCCTGCAGGTCATTCTAAACAGTGATTTTTAGGTGTGGAAAACCCAGTCTTAGTTTGAGATTACAAAATTACTATTTTTCTCTGTCTAAGGAATTTCTGAACTCTGGTCTTTAGGAATAAATGGTTGATGTTTGAATTTATTACCCCACCCTTGTGACAGAGATATCAACAGTACCATCCTTAATGCTTTTCTGAACCATATAAGGACTAACACTGATGTGGGTGGGGGACCATCATTTCTTGCTATTGCTCTATGAGTATTTCAGATTCTAGCACTGAGTGAAGGTGTATGGAAAGTGATGTTAATCAGGAGGTGCAGTCAGTGATAAGCAGACATTGAATTTTATTTACAATGTCTGAAGGGACAGATCTGAGGGGACCCTCTTCCCTAATAGGCTGTGTTTAATCTGCTGCTAGCAATCCAGAGAGTAAATGTCCCTCTGAACTGTATTGTAGTGGACAGAAATGCTGTAGACAGGATAAATAGCCAGTTATTCATCATTAAAGCTCTCCTAACCTGGAGTTTTTCATTATGTCTAGTATAAAGAGAACAATACAGAATGTGGGTACATTCTTACATCTTATCTGTAATGGATGCAAGTGTCTTGATATGGGGTGACAATGTGACAGCTTTCCAATTTCAGTTAGGAGCAGGAGAGATCCAGGCATTTCAGTAAAAGTCATAGCCACCATAGAAGGTAATCTGAAAATCGTCTGCACATAAATGACATTTTCAGCCTGGTGATTTCAAGATTTGGTCAGTCTTGTTTTGAATAGGAATAGTCTCAGGCCTCAGCAGCTCAGTAAGTCCATGATAGAAGCAGCTGAAGGAAATCCAGTTTTGCTTGACTGTGACATCAGGCTGGTGCTTTTGGAATATGACACTCTTCATTGCATTCTGCTGCCCTGAATTTCAGAGAGAATAAAATGGGCTGCACAGTGGTGAATGTGGAAGTTTTAGGGTCACAGCTGCTGTCATAATTTATACATCTACAGTTCTTTTCACTGGAGAATTCTGTAAGTTACCAATGCTGACTAAATTTTCACAGCTTTAACAAGCAGGATTTATTATCATTTGCAATTCCCATCAAGATCACTGGAGGCTCTTGGAGCTCAGAGAAGAAAAAGATTAATGGAACTCTCTTCTCCATGAACCCAAATCTTTTGAGTTTTGAACGGAGGGTTTGTATTGGCCACTGTTATTTGTAAATTCATTTATTGAATGCCAGTTTAGGCAATTGGACCAGTAAACAGTCCTGCACTGTAGACCCTGCACTACAGCCTTTGGCATTTGAGATAGACTTGTAGGAGTTTATTAACTGTGTGATAATTATAACCAGTGTTATGGACTATGAATTTCTGACTGGGTCATTACCAAAAGATATTGGTTTTGTAAGACAGAGACTGCACTTGGCCATGCTCGGATCAGAGAGGGACAGCTCATGGACATTCCTGTAGCTGTCCAAACACTGAAATTCTGTGTGATTTTGATCATCATTAATACATAAACACCTTACGTATCCATGCCAATTTTTTTTTTCTTCCTTTTTTATCTGAAGTTATTTTTATTTTAAAAACATTTATCTACAAGTACCAGAGTTGTAAAGTGGAATTTAGTCTGGGGTACAGTCATGTTTTCAAAAGACAGTGTCTGTTACTTGAAAGTAGAACTAAATTTCTTTTATCTGCTAATGAAATTTACAGGCATGAACACGTACCTCTAGCTTCAGCCTTCATGATCCTGGCAATATCAACTGCTATTCCATGCCAGCTACTAGTTTCTGCTTCTCTTTGCCTTTTTATCATGGTTCCAATAATTGAACAGAGGTTGCAATTAGCTGGGTGAACAGATCTGGCTGTTGCATCTCTGCTGATGACTTCATTAGGAATGGACAGAATCTGTGGGATGCCTGGAAATCTGTGCCATCATTCCAGCACTGTCTGTGCTGCATTGACTGAGTGTTGCTCTCAGATGGAGACCACTCTTGGGTTAGTGGTTTTGAGAATGTTTTTAGGGAAGACAGCAGATCTGTGATAGGAGAAGAAAAGGCTCTGAAGGGGCCTTCCTGCAGATCCTAGAATTCTAAACTCAGTTTAATTTATCTTGTATTTTAAGCTTGGAAGTTGTAGCCTGAAACCCCAAATTACGTATTCTGTGTTTTTCTGTAGCATGTATTACTGTTGTTACCCTCCTAACCTCTACCTGCTCTGTTGTTGGGCTTCCCTTCAAAGATGACCTGTCTTCCATCCTTTACAAGTCTTGTGACATTCTTGTTTCCATGAAGCTGCCTGCCTTACATGAGTTTAATAAATAGTTACCTAGTTCCTCCACTTACTTATTTGCAGCATGGCAGTGTCTCACTTCTGGCCCTTCCTAAATCACTGATTGGCTTGAAGAATTTTTGCTTTTTCAAAACCAGTATAAGGACAAGTTTAACCTACAGTTTGTAGACCAATGTTTTCCATTTGCTTCCTCTTCTGTTAAAGTACCTCTTCCAGGAATTTACAAAGTTTAGGGATTTGGGGTGTCAGATGAGGAAAGGGAAGGAAATTAAATTGAGGGTTGTCTAATGCTGTGTACCTTCCTTAAACCAACAGCCAGAGGCAGTAGTAGTTAGTTTTTCTTTGCCATATTGGAAAGACAGAACTGAGAAGAGGTTGTTAATGGATTTTAAAAAGGTTATGAATGTAGTTTACATTACAGCCTTGCTTTTCAAAAATGATAGACTGATGATCACAGAGTAAAAGAATCATCGATGTTGAAAGAAACCCTCAAAATCATCTAGTCCAACTATCAACCCAGCAGCACCATTGTCACTCCTAAGCCATATCCCCAGGTGCCACATCCAGATGCCTCTTGAACACTTCCAGAGATAGTGACTCTGGAACCCTTTTCCATCTCAAGTCAGTAGCAATTTGCAGATGTAAGGTGATGTCTGTGAAAAGGTGCAATATCCAGTGAAATCAGGGCATTCTGGCACTTGGCATAGAATAATCATGGTTAGAAGAGATCTCTGAAAGTTGTTGTCCCCACCACCTGCGTCATGTGAGACTAACTTGAAGAGCAGAATTGATTGTTAAAGGCATTATTCTATTGAATTTTGAATATTTCCAGAATTGGGGTTTCTACAGCTGTTCTGTTGCAGTGTGTGGCACCCTCATTGTGTATTTTTTTCCTTATAATTTTCCCTTGCTACAAATTGTGTCTGCTACCTCTTTTTTCACTTTACGCTGAGCTACATGAAACATTTTTGCTGTAATCTCCCTTTCTCAGTGAACACTACTCAGCAGGTAGTGATCAAATGCTTCATGGAGCTTGATGTGAAAAGGACTCAAGGATGTTTGAACTAAATGGAAGTTGGATCACTTTCTAAAGTGCCACCCATGGTGATGCAAAGTCTCAAACTATCCTTTTAGTATCATGTTTCCCCATTATGCTCCTTTACATGGAGGAGCAATTCTTCTTCTACCCTTAGCCTTCTTGCCAGAGATTTCTTCCCAAATAGTTGTACACAGCTCTGTAAATGTTAGAGTGACATTTGGAGTAGATTTGAAAAGCACCCGTGCCCCTTCTTGGTTCTCCTGAGTCTCTGCCAAGCTTCAGTATGGCAATATATAACATTTACAAGCTACAGTTTCCTCTGTCTGCAAACATTTGCACTGTGGTGCTCAGTGCTCTTACAGCTCCTCCCTAGGCCAGTTCTTCATGATTGCAGCCCAGAGAAAGGAGAAGCAAAGTTTATTTGCTTTCATTGTGGAGTACAGGAATTTATTCTTTTGGTAACTCCCCACCTGACAACAGCCCTTGATTAACTCATACTCTTTTGTGTGTGGTGCCAACAGGAGTGTAGGAAGAGCATACCAAGCCTGATGCTGATGGAAACTGGTACATACTACTTTGTAGGGTAGACACAGGTTAACCTGGGGAGTTGAAGAGTTGATTAAATACAGAAGTTAAGCAAATCTAAAATCCAGATGACAAATGTTGGAGAGGTTTATTAATGGAGAGAGATTTGGGAGCCATGTCCCTAATATGTCTTCCCTAGGTCAGTTTAAAATTTGGAAGGTCTCCATTTGAAGCTTTTGTTGTAGACAGGCAAAAATGTTGTGGGATTTTACCTTATGATGGTAGAAGCCTCACAGTTTTAACTAGTTCCTTGAGATTTAGTCCACTTTAAGATGAAAATTCGCAGGACAGCTTTACAGGATTTTGGTATAATATTGAAGCAGAAGAGCAAGGTGTTAATTTTGGACTAAAAAAAGAAAATTGGTGCTGTTTTAAAAAGAAAAATCAGAATTACTTTTGTTCATAACCAAAGTAATTTCAAAGTCTAAACTCTATGAATCAAGATAATTTTTTTTTGTCTGAAGGACATTATAGTACATGCACTGTGTGCTTAGGACTTTTTATTTGCCTTCTTTACCTAGTTTTTTTGTCTTCCATTTTGTGGATACTTAGTCAATAATATTATCTGCGGGCTTTGGTTATGTGTTTGGGAAGATTTCAAAGGGGTAGAAGATATATAAGGTATTGGAACAAGGGGAGACAGTAGTATGGAAAGAAAATTGGTAAATAGAGTATTTATTCTCTTCTGACTTTCTAGATAAATAAATAGATGTGACTTGCACTTCAGGTTTCTTCAGGAATTTTCAGGCCTAGAAATTAAATGTTTTAATTAATGTTATGAAATAAAATTTGCAGGGTTTTGAAAAAATGTGTTTGGTGAAGAATATTAATCTGGATGTCATCTGGCCTATGTAAACATCTGTAGCAGGGGCCTTATAAGTGACAGTTATTATTACTGCTCCACCAGTATTCTTGCATCCCTAAAAAGGTGATGGATGCCTTAGAGCTTGCTCTATTATGTTTCCCATTTGCTGTTCATTTGGAACTATTTTGTGCACAGTGCAGTGATAAGGATGTCTTATGTAATTACTTTAAGTGCTTGTTTGGTCTTAACTGACATATGCTATTCAAATTGGAAAACTTGAATTTAAGAAAATAGTATATACACCAGAAAGAAGCCAGAGATGAGAAGCAGGAGCAGCAGGTTTTAGAAAATAAAAGCTAGGAGAAGCTGAGTAGAAAGGAGTTTACTTGGTCTAAAATAGAGTGAAGGAGCTGGAATAATGATATACTAAGTTTCAGGATACAAAGATCCTTTTGTATGCAGCCATTTATCCACTTGAGAGTGGAGAAGGGAAGGTGTCACCTTAATTTGAAGCAAAGAAAAACTTGGATTGATGTTGAAGAAATACTTTTGTCTTTCAGAGAGATTAAGTACCAGCAAAACCAGTCGGATTTCTTTACTTTTCTGTAGCTGTATGTGTCCAAGATTTTTACTGTTTTATCTTCATGACTTTCCAGTGGATAACAACTCATAATAATACTATTGACATCTCGTCAGTTTGAAATCTCTAAAGCAGAATAGCTTTGTTCTTACTAGTACAGTAAGCCCTATCAGTGGCTTACTAGTCATATTTATTGTTTGCATGGTATTTTGCTAGACTAATAAATCCCATTCTTATTTCTAATAAAATGCTTTAGTTTAGGCAGGTTTTTAAAGATGGTTTTGTATTCTCTGTTATTGTCCCTCTCAGTGCTAGTGAATTACATTTACATCCCTTCAAATTGCTCTTTCCTGTTTGGTGGGCTAACTTTAAGGTGAAGTCCAACGCCAATGAGACGGGAGACATGCAGGGAAAATTCAGTTTGCTGCAGAAGGTGCCAGCACATTTAGAAAATGTGGACTTTTCTGGTGGGTCAACGAGAAGCAGTTCCAGAGCACGGTACCACCAGGCTTCTGCAGGCCCTGCCTGGCCCCTGGGCTCCCCCACCCTGCTCATGGCCCAGGACCCCATGGCAGCCCCCACACGGCGATGCTGCAGCAGGGCCACTGATGCTGGCCACACGGCCATGCTGTCCCCAGGTCCCCCAGTGTGCCAGCCATGGGTGCTGCCAAGCCAGGCCCATGTTCAGCCATATCACTGTGGCCCTGCCTGGCAATGGCTCGTAACCCTGGCCAGCAGATTGACTTCCTGACTGAGCATGGACCTGCTCAGCACCGTGAGGTTTCCTGGTTTTTGGCTGGACCTGGCCCCCATTTGCACATCTGTCCCACTCACCTTCCTGTGTGTGTGGGACAGCCCTGGGCAGCAAGGCGCTGGCACAGGGAACCCCACAGCTTCTGGCACCCATCCTGCTGGATGACACGCAAGGCCCTAACCTCACGTGAGCACTGAAAGCTCCCATCATATCTTTTCCACCAAAACAGGAGCATTATCTCCTGGGCTCTGGTCAGATTCAGTCTGAGTGGTTACATTCGGGCTTCACAAATTACTTGTCAGGCTTCTTTTGTTGGAACTCATCTGTACGGAGTCCACTCGGACAGGAAAGAGGATTAATTGCTCCTTTTTTTAAAATTTTGTTTAGTTTTTTTTGTTTTGTTTTAAAGTGTAATTTTAGTTTTCAGAAAATCTATTTTTTATCTGGGGCCATGTGCCTGCTAGTGCACATGTGAGGGCAGGAGGTGAGCTGTGCAATCAATGCCTGAGGGAAAGTGTTTGGTTTGTGAATACAAAGCTTAGGCACTTTAGGGATATTTGAATTCACAAGAATGTGGAAATCTTTGGTCTAAGTGTTTTGGGCTTAAAAATATAGCTGGGGAAAATGTCCTGTGCCCTGAACTCCTGTCACTAGGGACTCTAACTTTCATGAAGTGCAGATATTTTTAATTCTTTTTGCACTGTCACCTTTCTGAAAATTTCAGTAAGAAACTACACTGTACTGGATTCTGGGAGGCATAGGAAAAAGACCTATGAAGAACAGGAAAGGGAAGGGAAAGAACAGGAGACTACAGAAAAACTAAAAGGGAGGAGAAGGAAAAGAGGTGAAGAATGGAGATTAATACAAGAGAGCAGTTTGAAAGCAGGAGAAAAAGCATGAAGAGGTCTTGAATAATTTTCAGTCTGTATGCTAAGAATATGCCTGTTCCATCTCCCTAGGAGGTTTACACAGAGCCTTGTGTGGAAGCAGCAATGAATTGCTCCTTTGGATGCTAAGTGTAAAATTAAAACTGGCAGGGTCTGAGAGCACAAGACTGGGAAGCTAATTGCTCCTAATAACATACTGATTTTCACAGATTTCTGGCATTATGTCAGAGCAGTTTTGAACTACCACCTGGTTTCTTCCTCTTCCCATCTCCAAGCTAATGGCAATGAAGCTTCTGGCACTGGGATCACAAATAAATTCCACTCAATTTTTTTTGTCTGTGCAAATCTGTGGGGGTCTCAAACATGATTTCACATATTGCTCCTATGCATCCAATATAATAGCTGCCGTAAAAGTAGAAGAGTGGCAGAAATGTGCATGTATTTTAAACTTGGATAACTGTGTTGCTGCCTGTATTTATGGTGCTGAACAAAGCATTACAGTCCCATTGCTGCAGATGGCTGAGGACAATTGAATGGATGCCTGTATTCAGGTGGAAGTTGCCAGCACAGGTGTCTGGGAGGCTGAGGTCATGCACTTGTTGCCAGGTTACATTCAACCCTGAGCAGATTTGCTGTATGTGTTGCTCAGCTGTAACTTGCTTTTCTCAAGCTTTGGGGAGTGACTGTCAGGAAAAGGAAATAGGTTTTACTTGTATAACTGCTACTAGGCAATACCCTCCTCTGAAGGGGTGCTTTCATAGCTGCAGGGAAGGTTCTGCTTGCAAGATGTGCTGAAAGCTCTCAGATACTCCAGACTGTGAAGGCTTGCAAAGTGAGAATGAAATGTCATTTTTTGAATAAGTCAGGTGCATAGAGCACACACAAGAATAGAACATTGTCCCCTGGGGTTGTGTGGAGCCTGTTTCAACTGTTTCAAGACATTTAAATGTATCTGCTTAATTGTTATGAGGTTTCATCACACATCGTGTTTGTAGCAGACTGGCTGGAGAAGGGACGGTAATACCTGATTTAGGCTACTGTGGGTTGTCAGCTGAAACACTGTCCAGACTTTTATGTCATCTTCAGCAATTCTGAGTATTCTTCAGGTCCTCCTTACATAAGTATAATAGTAAGGATTGGGATTTCTTGTATAAAGACAGTAATTATCTGGCAATGGGATCAGTAAAGCTGAAGGACACAAGTTCTTACTGAAAGGAAGAGACTCATTATCATGCTTTTGGTTTGTTCTAGTCACTGCAGAAAAACTCATGTTTTCAAAGCATCTAATGCATGGCACTGTGGAGAAGGAAGCAGCAGAGCTGGGACACTTGTATCAGCTGCTCCCACTCCTAGTCCCGATATTCCCCAACCCCCTTCTCCCAGCTATTCATGTGCTAGGGCCAGCAACTGTTTCATGCAAGGCACATCTGAGCTGAAGGCGTCAAAAGAGCCATTTCATGCTTGACTGCATTTTCTAATACAATCTGCAGAAAGAGAGAGGAAAGAGCAAGAAAGGTTTGTGTGTACATAGGCATTGCCTTTGAGTGTATGTATAATATACAGTACATTTAGTTCCAGCTTGCAGCTGTGGGTGGCAAGTGAGAGGTGCAGACGTGAGGGGGAAGAGAATTGCACTTTGAAAAGAAGAAACTATTCTTCCACCTTGAAAAAGAGGCTTTCTTTCCTTCTCTGTTTCTTGGCCAAATGAAGATGTGGGACCCCAGGGGAGCACTGCCAGCTGGTACCAGAGATGTGTGTAATGTAATGGCTGAGTGGGTGATGTGTGTAGAAAGCTTTCTGTGTACAGAGCGTGGCAGTGTGTGGCGAGTGCAGCTAAGAAAACTGGTGAGTAGGGGTGTTGTTCATCTTAATGGTGCTCTCAGAAAAGTTTTCTAGTGTATTTGTGTGTCCTGTGACTGCAGATATGCTGCATACCAGCTATTAGTGTGGTGGGTTGTTGCACCACCACAACTGTAGTGATCCCCACCAAATGTTTTGGAACCATATACATGTCTTCTATGTCACTTTATTAGCTTAATATTTATATCTTTATTTATCACCTCATTTGCATATTTATTGCATTGCATTAACAGTTCTGTTACTGGCCATTTTGGAGCTTGCCATGGGTACTTTATGGCATGGATGTTTGGCTGTTCCTCAGTTTCCCATCCATTTCCCCTACTGTAGCAGCAAACATTTAGATATGGAGAGGATGTAAGGTTCAGCTCTGCAAGCTTGCTGTTTCCTGATGGAAGTTCTGCTCTCATCAGCTGGGAAAAATGAGACATAAGAAGAACATCTAATTTCCAAAAACATGTTTTGCAGTTGGTTAAATTAGATGGGCTGGGTGGTGGGGTGGTGGTGCTTGGAGAGAATCCCAGTCAATAATTTGAGAAAACCTCAGCTGAAGTGAACTGGATGGTACTGGTAAGAGAGCTTTAGAGCAATCCATCCGTGTTTCTAGGAAGCTGAATCAGTCTATTTGTTTTTAAACTCTGGGATTTTTCTATGTATTTTTATGGTAGAAGCCCTATATGGAACAATCTCTACCGCTCTGCCTTTGATCGGGGTTGGCTGTGGGGAATAGCAATGCTCAGATTCATGCATTAATATATTTATGTAGATTTGTAAATTTTGCAGTTAAAAATGCTTTTGAGCGTATTCCGTGAAGAAACAATGATTGCCATGCTGTAGTGCTTGCTACAGTTCTTACACAAGACTTTAATTCTACCCCTTAGAGGAGAATATCACTTTCTGCAGGCAAAACCCTGAACAAATAGAGAACACTAAATTTAACTCTTTTCCTCAGCTGAAATTTCAATTTTCTTTGGCATCTTCAGAGATGATAGAAAAACGTAACTTCTTCCTTCACTTCTTTCCCCCTCCTACTGGCTTTCATTGTGCCTCTATCTTCTAACTTTTCCTGCATTTGAATAGCACTTGTAGTGGAGTTTGATTTGTTCCTTTCTTCATTTGCATTGGTTATGTCAGCAGAGCTCTACTTACACTAGTTGTTAGTAAGTAGTGGAAAAATCACAAAATGGACCAAGTCTGATTTAGAAAAGACCTATTAGGAAATTTGCTTTATACAGTTGTTTGTCTTTAAAATTATATCAATGAAATTAATTTCCTCTCTAAATAACCAACAGCAAGAGTAGCAGAAATTAGAACTCTAATTACTCTAGTCATCACTACTAGTCCTAGGAAAGGCTGGACTTCAGTGCACTGAAGGTGATGTGAAAAGCGAAGGCTTTGCTAGCTTATAATCACAAAGGGGCTCTGTCATGCTTGACCTTGGGAGTTATGTGTCCATGGGTACTGCTGTCACCAGTTGCAGTGAGCACCATATCTTTCTTTGCTGCTCATATTTGCCCCACAGGGTTTCTGGATGCAGTTAAATGTTGCATTTTCACCCAGTTACATACCTTTCTGTGGCAGGTGCTGTGGTTTCCGTAGACATAGTGCTCTATGGTAGATGTGAGGGTTCTTCAGAGGTGTAACTTCTTCTCATTTTTTGCAATTGTTTGCTGATTCCTTGCAGAGGCCTCTATCTTGAGCTATGATGGCAGCATGTACATGAAGATCATCATGCCTATGGTTATGCACACAGAAGCAGAAGATGTGTCCTTCCGTTTCATGTCCCAGCGTGCTTATGGGCTGTTGATGGCAACCACTTCACGAGACTCTGCCGACACTCTGCGCCTGGAGCTGGATGGAGGCCGCGTCAAACTTATGGTCAATTTAGGTATCGTATGAACACCTTCCACTGCCCTCTTCACTGTTAGTTTGGGCTTGTGATTAGTGGTTTTCTAAAAATTATTTCATTTATTTTCTGTTGGTTTGATTGGATTGATTTCTAAAATAACTGCTGAAACTTTTATAATTATATTCTCTTGCGGAGAGAAATTCTCTTCTGCATTGCTGCATGAAGATTTGCTGTCAGTTCTTTGTTATGGACAGTGTTGGTTTTTAAGTCTTTAAGTTTTTAAGTTTCCTTTCTTGGTCTGGGACTGGTGAGCTCTGTGTGAAACATGCTACTTGGTCCATCTTTTGATCAGTTACATCCCTCATTCATCCAGCATCACTCAAAACAGTCAAAGGCAAACATGGAAAGGAAGCAAAATGGATATGTTGGCAAGCAGAAGTCCTGTGAACCTCCTGGCCTTTGCATAATTTGGCAGCATTTGATACAGCTTGCCATATTTTATATATCTAAGAAAAAAGCCCAGTCTTTTTTGTTGTGTCTTTATAAAAAAGAAATTAACAATAATAAAAGTGCATCCCCCCCATCCCAAAGGGCTGTGTTCTGTCTCCTTAGAGTTACACTTCCCCAAAAAATAATTTAAAAAGACAATTAGAAACAAGTCCAACAATAAAACAATACAAAAACAATTGGGAGTGAATGTGCTATTAGATTAGCCTCAGTTAATTTTCTTGCCAGTCGTCAGATGTTCTGCAGAATGACAAATTTTTAAAGAGTGTAAATACATGAGTTGAAGCTTTCTTTCACTTTCCAGTGGTGCAGCTTGTTGCTTCATGTGAGTTCAGGAATATAACTAAAAAGAGGTTCGGACTCAAAGAGGCAAAACTAACATAATAGTGCATAATCTTATACCTCTTAATGTGTAGGTTGTTTTATATGAAGGTTTGTGTATGGTCCTTGAAAGCTTCTGTCAGCTTTTAAACTTCTGAGGCTCACTGGAACAAGTTTCACATTTTTTGAGCTAATAGTATCACCATCTTCAGAGTCCTGTTGTGGCTACCAGGAGCAAACCATGTAGCAGCTTTGTTTGCAGAATATGTTGTCCTCTGGAACTAGCTTGCTTTTTAAATTTGCATCTAGTGGTTTTTCTTTTGGCTTTGAAATTGTGACCCAGACCCTATTATTTACTTTTTGAATAAGAAAGTGAAGAGAAGAAGATGCATCAAACAAGTTCATATGTCTTAAAAGAAAAGTGTCCATCTAAAAGTCTACAGAAACTCTTGTCTTCTAGTAAATAAAAGCTAAACACCAACCAAAAAAACCCCATATATTTGCTCTTCTTAGGTTGACTGATGAAGTGTAAAGCACTCTTGAGTCTGTAGCTGCATAAGAGCAGTTGCTGTGCTATCCAAACTGGCCTATAGGACAGATGGAATAGATGAACCTCAGCTGTGAAAGTAACTCCTCAAATAAAGAGAAACAGCACTCTGATGATAGCCATCTCTGCCTATATTAACTCAAAGTGGAGGAAAATTTCATAGATTTGCAGGGTTTCTCTGGAGAACAGCTCAAAAGAACTGCTGTTGAGCCTTCTTACATGTGCAATGAGAATCTTCCACAGAACCCCAGAGCGTTTGTATATTTATATGTGTTTGCATTTTCTTCTGATCTAATTAGTTGCTAATAATCAAGAAAAATGACATTTTATTTTCCCCTTTTCATTTCTTGAAAATTATGGCTAGCTATTTTTTTCTCAGAAGATAAAATTAGTCACTGAAAGATTGATAGTGGCATGCTTCTGTTGGAGAAGTGATGGGGCAACTGAGTATCTGCCCAACTCTACAGTATCCTCTTGTAGTCCAGAGCTGGTTCTTTTACTTTTCAAGCTGTAGTTGTCTACTTGTTGAAAGGAGAATTCTTTACACCCTGTGAAGGATATGCTAGTATTTTAGTAAGGGCTGCTTTTATCACCTTTGATATTCCCACATGAGAAGTACTACAGCATGAAAATTGCCAGACTTCATAAAAACTGTCACTTTTTCTTCTGAGAAAAGTACCACTTGTTTGATTCTGTTATATCTTCTTAGAAATGAATGATAATTAGGGGAATTGCTCGTTTTGGGCGTTCAGGGCCTCCTAGACTTAGACCGTAAATGGATATATGAGGAGGGTATATTTATATAACCCTGAATATACTTATTTTTTAAAGCTCACTTTTTCCTTTCCAATTTTCATTATATCATGCTGGCAGAAGATATTTTCCCTCAGGGCCTGTCAACATTGTAAGCCTGATTGACATTGGTCACTTTTGGCACTCACTGGGATTTGTTATGCCATCACTTAGCCTAGAGGTGGACTGTTCAACTCTTACTGTCTGGCACCTAAAAGACGTGGCTAAAGATTTGACAAATTGTCTACACATGTTTGGAAAACGTGTGTTGTTGACAGCTTAATGTAGGGACAAAATTTTTAAACAAACCCCTGTGTAAAGTGAAGGCTGATTCAGTGTAGTAGTGGGGACTGAAGCAATGTGTATGCCACATCTTGCCAGCTTTTCAGCTATAAATTTTTGTGAGGTTGAATCTTCCCCAAAGTGACTATAGGCTGGATCAATGGTAACCTGTCAGCACTCTCCTATGTCTAACTCAACAGAGGGGTAGTTTAGACTTTTGGAAAACAGATTGAGCTTCACCTCTCCTTTATTCATATTTATAAAACTGTCAGAAAATGTTCGTGAAACAGGACTTTCCTTCTACCAAAACAGCAGTTACCTTGCTGTTGAAGAACAGAATTTGAGGAAGAATCACCTTACCAGAGCCATTCATTTCCAGTTGTTCACTCTAAGTCACAATAACTCTGTACGGAGACCGCTCATAGCCCAAACGTCTCAAATGAGAACTAAATCTTTATCCGACCTTGCCAAAATCTCCTTACCAGTGAGAAACAGTCATCAATACCACCTCTGAAGATCTGAGTATGCTTGGTGCTGGCTAGCTATATGTCAGTATCCCCCAAGCATCTAACCCATGATAGATATGTGTGAAAAAGGACTGTTTTGAGGGGTGAGTTATTTAATCGTGCTTTTCTTATGTCATTTACTACTATTACTAAGAGCTGTCTCTTCTCTTCTGTGATCTATTCCATTTGATTACTTGTTATCATTTGTGTCTTTATTAAGGTCTTTCCTATGGTTTTTTTCTTTATTTTCTTTCTTTTTATTTATTTTTTTTTCTGACTCTTCTGTGTGTTTCAGTTGTAAAGCTTTCCCATACCCCATCAGCCATGGTAAATCAAAAGATGGTATTCAACCCTTCAAAGGCCTGAAGCCTGCGGCCCGCACAGCAAACAGCCCTGAGAACAGAGCATACAGAGCAGCCTGCAGGGGCTGGCATATCCCTCTCACCCCTCAGCACTCAGTGTCCAAACCAGTCAGGGGAGAGAGTTATAGTGGGCCTGGGTGGCCATGGGCAGCTGGGTGCTTGCTCTGGAACGTGGGAGGGAGAGGAAGAGCAGCAATGAATAATTCTCTAAGGAAGGGGGCAAGGAAGTTGCTTCAGATCTTTCCAGTGTGGGTGCCTGAGGCACTGCAAATCTTCATGTTGACAGCATGGCTCTCAGTAGTTTGAGTTTCGTTGTGTGAAGAATAGAAATCCAAATGTGATACATGTCTCTGTTGAGAAGGATTTTGAAGAAATGGGTCTGGAGTGGAAAGAGAGAGGGAGAGATATTAGGCAAATCTTAGCTTGGAACATGCTTGGGAATAATTTGTCATGCTGAGATGATGTGCAGAAAGGGAAAGAAATGGCTGGTCTGATAGAGAGATCCACATCCACATTTTTCCTTCCATTGATAAGTGGTAGGTTATAATGTTATACTGACTTCCATTAAAGACTATTTCAGGTTTTTTTCTTCCTGGCCTGGCATATCTTCAGGTCAATGGTGGCTAGGATAGATATTTCCTGCCTCCTCTCATTTGAGGAATTGTGATCATCTCTGTCACCTCTCTTTTCCTAAGATAAATCCTGAAGACTGTCAGAGCCATGTTTGCCCATCCAAAAGGGAAAGTTGTTGGAACTCAGGGTACAGGGAATGTTTACAGCTGTTCAGGCATACTCATCTCCAAAACCTATCTCAGAAGTAAATACTGATAACAAGGCTGAGTGCCCCAGATGATGATTACTGGAAGTCTTATTGCCCTGGTACTATGCAGGAGGAATCCCAAGGAGTTTTTTTTAATTATTCCTGAATTAGCCAGATGCTGCTGTATTGAGCACAAAGACCAGACTACACTTGCATCCTCACTGCCAGGAAAAATCTCTGCTTTGAATTTGTACTGTTTTACTAGTTCAGAGGAACAGAAGTGTTTTCTTCCTTTTTAAAGACTCATTTAAGAGGGGAAGAACAACTTTATGTATTAATGGTTGGAAAATTTTTGGACTGCTTTGGGCAAGGCTCAAAATTAAGGCAACAAAAAACCCCTTATGCTCGTTCTTTGATGGTAGTGTGGATGGTATGGTGGTGCTGGGGTAACAGCACAAGCAGATACCCTCTCTTAGCTGCCCTGCAGGATCCACACTGACCCAGTTAGATGAAACCTGGATAGGAAGCTGCTTCCTTTGGAGTGCACCTGGGTATTTCTGTCTGGCTCCCAATTGCATGGCATTGCAGACTTTTTGCTCACAGTCTGGAGATGCAGTAGTGCCATGTCAGGGCACTTGTCAGGGCAGCCCTCTCAGTGGCCTGGACTCTCATCCTTTGAAATAGGAATCTTGCAGCCAAGATAAGGGCTACACTGATTTTCAGTTTGAAACATCGATCCCTTCATCTGGAATAGTGCTTCAGCCTGAGGACAAGCCCTAGGACAAATAGTTATTTTGGTATCACTGAAAGAAAAAATCAAAACTCTGCAGACATCAGAGTGATGTAATAATAATAGCACAAGAGTGATTTTAGTCTCTTTGATGAATATTGCTGAGGACCAGCCATGTATGCTTCCCTTTCCAGTACACTTGCTCTTTAGTCTGTAAGAGATTCCCATGTTCCAGCTGTAGCAACTCTCTTGACCTCACCTGCCTGCGGTGAGACGTGGGTGTCTCCCTTGCTGTCACTCTCCATCAGGTCAGAGAGGGAAGTTCCCCTGCATGTACTTCAGAACTCCCTTTACCCCACCCAACTCCTGTAAGGGATATAGCCACCACTGTATGGTGATCGTAGCAGTTGCTCCAGGGCTGTTTGCTCCCACTTTTCTGTTGCGGTTGACGACACATGACAAACCTAATCGCACAAAACCAAACCCAGATTTTCTTAGGAGAAGTTCTGCTTGAAAACAGACTCTCTCTGGCTATGTTACTTGTGATTGGTATGTCCCTGCTCATTACAACTCTTTATTTATTGTTTATAGACTCTTGTTCTTTCCCGTCCTTCATTTTTTAAGAACTGTGTTTAGCTGCTGAAATAATTTTCCTACATCTGTCTGAGCAAACATAAAATTGGTCCAGTTAAGAAGCAAACTGCATTATATTTGTCTGCCATTCTGTATAATCTCCCTTGCTGGGCCATATCTCTGTAATAAATACAACCATTCCTGGTGATCAAAGCTCTAGTTGTCCAGACAATGTGTTCACTACATGGTGCTGTTACTCATGGCCTTGATTTCCTGAGAGAAGGCCAGCATAGCCCAAGATAAGTAATTGCACTAATATGAAAGCTCTCACTCGTATTAGATGCCACAGCAGTGGATGTTCACAAGGCTGTAAACAGGCATTTATAACTGAAAGATCTGCGTATGGATCACATCCTGAGATATGCTGAGCATTAGTGTGTTAAAAGAGAGAAGCAATGCTCAGAAGCCCTCTAGCTTAGGCTCTCCCACCTCACCTTGCTTTCTTTGTGGAGACTCTTCCATTACCATTTATTAGATTCCACAAGCATAACTCTATTTCTCTCTCTCTATACCTCTCTTTGTCCCTCCCTTGCCTGTGACCTCTGAATGAAGCAGGGCAGCAAAGGTTCCCAGATCTGCCACTTCACTGCCCATTTCATCTTCTCCCTGAACGTTACAAACACCCCATTCAGTCTTAGCGTTCAGATAGCAAGGTGAGATCGGGCTCTGAGGAGCTGGCAGGGCTGGGGACCTTTGAAAGAAATCCCCATTGTCCCTGCCAGGCCCAAAAAAAAGTATTCCCGACCTCCAGAACTAGCTGAAATCTGGGCTGGGCGTTCGTGCGGTTAGCTGTTTGCAAGTGGCCATTTTATGATAGGACACAACCGGGCAGTATATTAACCCTTTCCTCGCCTGAGCGGACAGTGTCAAATGTGTCTGTGCACATACTGAAAAAGTGTTTTGGGCTGGTTTTGGGGGAATTAGAAGAGGGTCTGTCTTTGGGAGAGCTGGAAAGGGTTAAATATTGCACCAAAAAATCTCATAGGCTGATTTTCCAGGTATTCTCTGTTGACAGATGGTGTATTTATGCAATAGCAATACAAATTAATTTAAAAGAAACCAAGTGTAAAGGTTCAGTTTGAGCTTCAAGCTTCTTTGAGAAATTGCTAAAAGTCTCTAAAAAGCAAAATGACACTTGAGTGTGACTTGTGTCTTGAGGAAGATTTTATGCCTTAATTATATTTTTTTAAATTGTAATTCATATCAGTTCATAGTCTGGAGTGGAAGATTCTCTTAGATTTCTAGGTTTCTATAAAAAGAAAAGAACTTTCTACGTCAACATGTGGCTATGTATATATATTGGTATATTTCTCTATACATATATGTATATATATATGTATATATATATATATATTTATGTAACAGATATTTACATAGAATATACTGTACATATACACCCACTCCTGAACTTGTACAGACTGTGTATAAGGATAAAATGGCCACATCTCTTTGCGTGTGTCTGTCCCCGGAAGGGTGGACTGATTGTTTTTGGNGAAACATCGATCCCTTCATCTGGAATAGTGCTTCAGCCTGAGGACAAGCCCTAGGACAAATAGTTATTTTGGTATCACTGAAAGAAAAAATCAAAACTCTGCAGACATCAGAGTGATGTAATAATAATAGCACAAGAGTGATTTTAGTCTCTTTGATGAATATTGCTGAGGACCAGCCATGTATGCTTCCCTTTCCAGTACACTTGCTCTTTAGTCTGTAAGAGATTCCCATGTTCCAGCTGTAGCAACTCTCTTGACCTCACCTGCCTGCGGTGAGACGTGGGTGTCTCCCTTGCTGTCACTCTCCATCAGGTCAGAGAGGGAAGTTCCCCTGCATGTACTTCAGAACTCCCTTTACCCCACCCAACTCCTGTAAGGGATATAGCCACCACTGTATGGTGATCGTAGCAGTTGCTCCAGGGCTGTTTGCTCCCACTTTTCTGTTGCGGTTGACGACACATGACAAACCTAATCGCACAAAACCAAACCCAGATTTTCTTAGGAGAAGTTCTGCTTGAAAACAGACTCTCTCTGGCTATGTTACTTGTGATTGGTATGTCCCTGCTCATTACAACTCTTTATTTATTGTTTATAGACTCTTGTTCTTTCCCGTCCTTCATTTTTTAAGAACTGTGTTTAGCTGCTGAAATAATTTTCCTACATCTGTCTGAGCAAACATAAAATTGGTCCAGTTAAGAAGCAAACTGCATTATATTTGTCTGCCATTCTGTATAATCTCCCTTGCTGGGCCATATCTCTGTAATAAATACAACCATTCCTGGTGATCAAAGCTCTAGTTGTCCAGACAATGTGTTCACTACATGGTGCTGTTACTCATGGCCTTGATTTCCTGAGAGAAGGGCAGCATAGCCCAAGATAAGTAATTGCACTAATATGAAAGCTCTCACTCGTGTTAGACGCCACAGCAGTGGATGTTCACAAGGCTGTAAACAGGCATTTATAACTGAAAGATCTGCGTATGGATCACATCCTGAGATATGCTGAGCATTAGTGTGTTAAAAGAGAGAAGCAATGCTCAGAAGCCCTCTAGCTTAGGCTCTCCTACCTCAACTTGCTTTCTTTGTGGAGACTCTTCCATTACCATTTATTAGATTCCACAAGCATAACTCTATTTCTCTCTCTCTATACCTCTCTTTGTCCCTCCCTTGCCTGTGACCTCTGAATGAAGCAGGGCAGCAAAGGTTCCCAGATCTGCCACTTCACTGCCCATTTCATCTTCTCCCTGAACGTTACAAACACCCCATTCAGTCTTAGCGTTCAGATAGCAAGGTGAGATCGGGCTCTGAGGAGCTGGCAGGGCTGGGGACCTTTGAAAGAAATCCCCATTGTCCCTGCCAGGCCCAAAAAAAAGTATTCCCGACCTCCAGAACTAGCTGAAATCTGGGCTGGGCGTTCGTGCGGTTAGCTGTTTGCAAGTGGCCATTTTATGATAGGACACAACCGGGCAGTATATTAACCCTTTCCTCGCCTGAGCGGACAGTGTCAAATGTGTCTGTGCACATACTGAAAAAGTGTTTTGGGCTGGTTTTGGGGGAATTAGAAGAGGGTCTGTCTTTGGGAGAGCTGGAAAGGGTTAAATATTGCACCAAAAAATCTCATAGGCTGATTTTCCAGGTATTCTCTGTTGACAGATGGTGTATTTATGCAATAGCAATACAAATTAATTTAAAAGAAACCAAGTGTAAAGGTTCAGTTTGAGCTTCAAGCTTCTTTGAGAAATTGCTAAAAGTCTCTAAAAAGCAAAATGACACTTGAGTGTGACTTGTGTCTTGAGGAAGATTTTATGCCTTAATTATATTTTTTTAAATTGTAATTCATATCAGTTCATAGTCTGGAGTGGAAGATTCTCTTAGATTTCTAGGTTTCTATAAAAAGAAAAGAACTTTCTACGTCAACATGTGGCTATGTATATATATTGGTATATTTCTCTATACATATATGTATATATATATGTATATATATATATATATTTATGTAACAGATATTTACATAGAATATACTGTACATATACACCCACTCCTGAACTTGTACAGACTGTGTATAAGGATAAAATGGCCACATCTCTTTGCGTGTGTCTGTCCCCGGAAGGGTGGACTGATTGTTTTTGGATGTCTGCAGCTGTTACCTTGAAGGATGCAATTTCATCTTTCATTTATTTTTCCCCATCTAGACTGTATCAGGATAAACTGTAACGCCAGTAAGTTTTCCCTCAAGTTTCATTTTGTTCTCTTTCGATATATATTAAAATAACTTTATTTTCTTTGCTGTTTTATAAGCTGTTTTTATTTTCTTTTTTTCTTTTTTTTCTCTTCTTTAAAAGAAAATCTTCTGAAATTGAAGGGTTTGGGTGGGATATGAAGCTGGAGAGGGAGGGGGGAAGACTTTAAGGTGATTGTATGTGGAAAATTTTGTATTCTATTTCTCCAAAGAGGAGATGAACTGCTATTTCATAGCTTTGCAGAAGAGCACCTCAGGAACCTGATGAGCTGATATTATATTTCACTGGAAACCTATTGTCTTTATGAAAACTTTTAAGGAACCACATAAGAATAACAACAGGTACTGTATGCACTTCTCCACTACAAAAAGGCAGGCATATTTAAAAACAAAGAAAACAAGCTCCAAACTCTTGCCTTATTACAGAATGGTGACAACTTAAAATGACAGCTATTCAAAGTTATTTTTTATTTGGGTATAGAATAAAGAAAAATTAGAGTATATTATATATACTTCGTATATATATATAGTATATATATGGCATTTGCCATTCTTAGGTTTTTATAAGAAATTCCATCTGAACCTCTGGGTCACCTAAGATTCCTTTCAGTATGTAGAAGTAGGGAGGAAGGATTATAAAATTTCTGTGAAAGAAAATAGTGAAAGATCATATCCATTTCTAGACTGACTGAGTAAGCCAAATCTTTTCTGTTCTACTTCAAAGAGCTGATCAAACTTGATGTAGGCCTCCAAGTAAAAAGCACTCCAAACACTGGAGCTGTTTGGCTCTCAAGTGTGCTTTGAGGCTTACCTTAACTTGTTACCAGATTCCTGAACGGGCAGGTCTGCTGTGTTAGATTTTATGTAGAAGTATTTATAAAGAGCAAATGCCAGCTGACTGAGACCCTACTTTGCACAAAAGTGTGAGCAATTAGTTTTTTGGACTTGGGAAGTGGTCCTTGGGAGCCTGTACCTGGGGACAAGCCCTGATATGCCATAGGAGCTTGTTCATGATCATTTACTTTATTTCAATTATTAAATTTTTATCTAGCCCATGTGTTTTATCTTTTTCTGATTTTCCTCCTCACCCCATTGATGGGAGGAGGGATGTAAGCCAGCAGCTGCATGGTGCTTAGTTATTATACGGGGTTAAACTGCTACAAGTGGGATTAGTCAGTGTATGACTCAAATCTTGAAAGGTCTCGTTGAATTCCTTTTGCTCTTGGAAGTTTTCACACTAAATTTCAAGATAGAATGTGCAATAGGAAAAAGCGTCTTGAATGTGGTAGCTGAGATTGCCAGATTTTACACAGCACTGGTGAGGACGTTTACATAAAAATAGGATTTTTTGCTTCATAAGAGTTCATATGCTCTTGCTGCTTAGCCATCTGTTCTTCATGTTTGTCATCTGAGGATCCATCTCCTCTTATACTGGACAACAATCTGATATTGTCAACATCTTCAACTTTTGATGACAGCTGCCTGTTAAAGGCTTAGCTGTGGAAGGCTATCTTCAGGTGGGAAGTCAGCTTTAGGAGCAAGTAGCAATTGTCTGGTTTTTATGCAAATAAAAAGCTAGCACTAATTGGAAGAAACATTCAAAAAAAAAAAAACCCAAGGAAAAAAAGTGAGGAAAAAGAGAATCCTATAATGAAAGCAGTGGGAAGACAGTTTGAATTCCGTGTTTTTGTTAGTTTCCCCATAAGCATCAAAACATCTTGAATCATTTTGCTACCATGCATTTTTAATAGTTGAGCCTGTTGCATTTTTAAATACAGTCTTCCCCTGAAGATTTAGATTTATTTCTTTATTTAAAACACATTGGATCTTCCTAATTTATTTTTTATGACGCTTTGCTGAAAACGAACATCTCTACTCTTAGTCTCTCCAATACCTTGGTTTTTTTGCTGCCTGTTGCAATAACTCAGGTCATCTGTCCTGTTTCCTAGAAGGGAACCTGCTAGGGATTGGTGAAAACTGTACCCTTGAATGAATAAAATATGGTTAGGCAGAAGCAGACCAAATATCACTGTAAGCATTCCTGCAGGCACACTGACATTTACTTGTGCAGAGGGAGATATCCACGTACAGATATGTCTGCCAGGGTCTGTTGAAATGAGCAGAAGTGTTTTCAAGTAACTTGACAGATGGGCTTCCCAGCAGTTAAAGAGTTTCAGGTCAAGTGATCTCCACTGGTAACTGAATAGAAGGGACCCAGTGCATGATTTTAAAGGCAAATAGAGCTGTACTTTTGGGGTTTTGTGGAACATGTAACTTAAGAGCCCACTACTTCAAGCATTGAAGCTCATGCTGTTTGAGATGAGTCTTGCATATTGTCCCAGGTAAGCATTTATACTTGCTCTTAATTTTCATTGAAAAGATTGGGGCTTTTCTCTTATATATCTTTGTGCTAGTGCATATCTGATGCAAAATATTGTTTTCCATCGTTTCATCTTACCTTCTCTCTGTGTTTCATCATTGTTGTATTTCAGTTTTTTACAGTCTCTGTACTTATTTTAATACTCATCTCATCTTTTCTTTTAACTCTTGAAGATACCTAAACTGAGCTTTTCTGTTTCTGCACATTTAGAAGAGCCAACAATGCTTTTGCTCACACATATGCAGCTGTATAGTAACTTTCTTTTCCTCTGAGTGCGAAATCAGCATGACTGAAAGCAGTACCAGGATCTCCAAATAAATTGTGTGAAAGTGCATTGAACGATTCCTTAACATAATGCAGATATAATGGATAGCACAATTTTTTTGGTTGGATTCATGGGGAGAATAGGTGTAGTCTAAATAGGTATAGTCTAAATCTAAGTCTCTTGGATTTTTGCCTACATGTATTTTATTTTTTTTAAATAGGATTTCCTAAGAAAATGGTCCCTCTCCTGTAAACTGCTTATTGAAATGCATTGTTCACTTCAAAGAAAGTTGAAGTTGTGATAGTGTTATAGTTTGTCACGTCTGGTGCTCTGATTTTTCTTCATTTTTTCAAAGGTATCTAGTCCTTAATTTCATTATTTCACGTCCAGTGACCCCACTTCATATCAGATTAGATGTGGAGAGTTTTCAGCATTTTCCTCAGTATCAAGTGTGGAGGACAGAGCTGTGTGTTCTACAGCTTTGTTAGGTTTTGGAGGTATTTTCATTCTGTATTCTTTTTAGTATACTACTCTTGGTCTAGTTCTCTCTCCTCACAAGCCTTTTATGTGGTGTGTCAATATTCAGTCATATACTTCGACACTAATTCTATGAGAGATCTGCCAAAAGTAGCTCCTTGGGACAGTGAACAGTTCTGTCTTATTGCTTGTTATTTCATAAGGCCTTTTCTTCTCACTAAAGCATGCCAGACAAGCCATCATCTATTTTTGTGTCGCTTTTGATGCCTCAAAACTTCCATATCTTCTTCTGTTACCTGCTGCTAAAAGCATAAATGGAAGAGAATAAAATTTATGCTAAAAGCATAAATGGAAGAGGATAAAAAAATCAGTCTAATCACTACTACACAGTTGATTCTGTGTCTCTGTAAGGTCTCACATTTAACATGTCATTTGAAATCCAGTAATTTTTGACAGTAATGACAGCTAGAATATGTTTGGTTCTCCCGTTTCAGTTGCCATGCTTACTGTATTTAGTGCCTTATTCAATGCAGTGTTAACATTTTATTTTATTAAGTGCCACTCTAACAACATAAAATATGAATCTATGATGTGTAACTTTCTGGGAGAGATTTAAAGTTTTCTTTTTTCTGTATCATCATAAGTAAATAGGAAGCCATGCTAACTCTAATCAAAATATTGTAAAACCAAGTGCACTTATCTGATTCCTAGTTATATTGCTGTAATTTTAATAAAATCTTAATAGTACTCTAACAAGAAAACATTCTTTCGAAAGTGAAGTGTTATGATTAAATGTACACATCATATTTGTGACTGTGTTATGTCCTAGCTCCATTTAAACATAATCAGGAAGAAATGAATACTTATGCAGCCTGAAAAGTGTCAAGTGGATAGTATGTCACACTGTAGTGATGAAAGCAAAGCTGATGTCTCTCTGTAGCATCTGCACAGCCCAGCTGAGAATGATTTCACCTTTGAGCAGTCTCACACTTGGGATGCTGGTCTGGCCTTGTGCTGCTGCTATACCACAGTGCAGGAGAAAAGAAGGGAGCAAGCCTGTCTTTGGAAGACTTCTTCTGTCAGGGGATCAAAAGCAGTCCTCCCAGATGGCAAGATAAGAGTTCAGATGGCAAGATAAGAGTTCTGTTAAGAGGAGAACCTCCCTTGCTAGATCCAAAAGCCCAAGAGAGGTGAGGCTACTGCCACTGCTTGCTCCCAGGTTCTGTTTGTAGCAAGCTGAAGGTGTGTTCTTGGCAGGCCCATTGCTAGAGTTCACACGCTTGCTCACAGACCCGAATTCTTTCCAGTCTCTGGCACCATGAACATCTGGGCCTGTTGACCCCATGGTGTGACTCCAGTTGCAGCACTCATAGCCCCATACACCCTCGTGCACAGAGAGTAAAGGGCTCTCACCCAGGAAAGACATAGAAAGAATTTAATAAGAAGACAGGACAGGCTGCAATGATCAGATAAAAATACTGTTCAGCAACTATTTATATGCCCAGCCCTTTTTATACCCTTACCCCTATATTTATTTTCCCACTATTCCTCTTCCTAAAATCATCTAAACTTCTCCCTTTTTGTTGCTTTGGTTTCTCCCCTAAATATCCCATAGTAAGTCTGTTTGACCCCAAACTGCTTTTCCCCAACATCGCCTATGTCCCATCCTATGCAGCAATCCCCTTAATCCAAAAGGTGATATCAAGAGCTGGTCCAGCTATCATATAGTGATGTGTCATGCTTGGACACTGGAACCAATGGCTCTGCTGGAGCAGCCCTGGGAGAGACCTGGAAAGATTTTCATTGCTCAGGAGTCCATGATTTGTGCTCCCAACGTCTGCTGTGCCCCATGCTCCTCTGAGCTTGTGTGTGTGGGTCTCTGGTGGGCTGATGGCCCTGGATATAACCCAGGAAGATATTATTTGTGCTCCCTCTCCTGTTGTTGTCTCTCTCTTGTCTCTGTGGAAGTGGAGATGAGCTTTATTTCATAATGCAAAAAATTCCTCTTCCCTGTGGCAGCTACTACAAAGTGACCTCTTTTGTCTCAGACTTTCTTGATTCAAGCCCATTCCAAGTCTCCAGTGGCAAAAATACCCTTTTGACTTAATGTCATAGTTTAGGAATGGTCTTCTCCAATTTAGTACTCCCACTGAAAAGAAAACCATGAGCTGCACCCCTCCATCTCCTTCAGTGGGAGACAAAAGACAGAGATAAGTTAAAAACCACTTATTGGAATCATCCATGAGATTATAGTTTGAACAGCTACAATACCAATAATAAAAAATGTGTGAAGAAAGGGTATGATGATTTACATGCAAAATGCCCACCAAGCCCGGGACAATGAAAAACAGTGGCAGGCAGACCCTCCACCCACCATGCTGACCCCATGACCAGAAAGGAATACTCTTTCTTCCCAGAGGGAGAGAAAGAGAGCCCCTTTCCCTGCCTTGGTAATGACATGAAATGGTATTGAATAATACTAGGACCCTGGCCATGCCCACACAGCTCCAGGCTCCCCACCCTCATGGCTACTGCAAAAAATTAACCCTGTCCTTAACCCAAACCAGGATACATTTTCAACTCAGAGGTTGTTTTGTACTTCTACAAAGTGAAGCAGTGCTGCTAAGCTTGTTTTACATGGATAGCAGCAGAATCCATGCAATTATCAATTGCAGTGGAGAGGATAAGTCCCTTTTCAGGCTGGATTCCACGCAGAGATCTTCCATCTGGGTGAGAGGGAAAACGTAAAGCACATATGAGAAACTGCTCCACTTCACTGATGTCTAGGCACTGTCTTCCGTAAATTACATTGTGTAATTAGTTGCCAGAACATTAACTTTTTTTTTTTTTTTTTTTTTAATTCCAAGAACATTGGCAGAAAGCTGAAAACTTATGCCTCAAGATCTAGGAGGAAGCTAGTATTTTATATATTATTATTTTTTTGCAAACAATCCAGAGAGAACATCTCTAATGAGGCTTTAAATAGTTATAAAGAAAAAAACAAAAATCAATCAGCACAAGCACTGCTTGCTGTGTTGGGTACCACCTGTCCTGTAGATTTAAGGCCAAATCAGTGAGCTTTAAGGATCAGTGGATATTGGATAAGGAGTGACTGCTAAAGAGGTACTAGTGATTGTCATTATTGGGGGCACAACACTGGGTTTAATGAGCACAGGCTTTTCACAGTGTCTTTAATCCCCCTCATTCAGACAGTGCCATGAAGATTAAGATTTTGTTGTGGCATAATTGGTTTGAGCAATCCTTAACTGAAGTTTGCTATATCACAAGGTCCCTGAATCCCAGAATATTTAATCAGGGGCCACAGATCTAGGCTACAAACACAAGTCCATGTTTGCTAGAGTTCAGCTAGACCCAGCTGTTAACAGCAGTCAGCCTTCATCTTCCAGCTAATACTGTCCCATCCTTTGAAAGTCTCAATTCTGAGTCTTCAGTTCCAGACTCAGGGAGAGACAAGGATACATCATACATCAGTATGGAGAGATGGCAATGATGGAAGCAGAGCTTGGCAGAATGTGTTCTGTGTTATTTTTACCTAAATTGCTGTGGTGAGACCTAACAAGAAAGAAAACTAACCTTGGAAATTCAGCAGTCATCCGTCAGGAATCAGTGACCCACTTGTGGAAAACAGCTCTTCTGGTTTGCTGGCTATCATTCCTACCCCAGCAGATTTGCTTGATTCCTTTTGACTTTTGAAAAGATTGTATTTGTTGTACATTTATATATATATAATTTTCAATTCGTGAGAACTGTTTTGAAGTTCAAAACAAATTATGTCAATCATCCTGTCAATCACTAAGATAGATACCCATTACTTAATGTTAGAAATGCTAATTAAGTATTGGGATCCTGGATGCTATAACAAAGATTATTAAATATGAAAAGTTTGAGGTAGGTTTTTAATTTTTATTTATTTTTATTTTATTTTATTTTTCGAGGAGAAAGATACTGTTGGTCAAGCTTGGATAACCAAGAAAGAAGGCTTGTGATGCTAGGTTTTGTTTAATGATACATTGACTTAACTAATTGTGGTCAGCAACATTTCTCTCATCCACCAGTAGTTATATTATCAGCTTCCTTTCTCATGTCTGGGGAAAAGAGTCTTGCTTCCTTTTTTTTGTTTTCTATTGCATTATTTGCAGGATCTCAGCCAGGATGCCTGGAGAAAAAAAAAAAAAGGCTTTGATAGAAAAATGTGTAAGCACCTCTGTTTGTTATTTTGGCCACTTTGCTTGTATAAATTGATTTATGTTCTTTTCAGATCAGCTGTCATCACTTGCACTTTCCTCAGTGTTTTGGTTTAACCCCTGTAGGTGGTTAAGAAGCACACAGCTGCTCTCTCACTCTCTGCCTGCCTGTGTATTATCAACACTGTTGCTCGCAAATCCAAAACACAGCACCATGTGTGTTGCTCTGAAGAAAATTAACTCCCTCCCAGCCAGATCCAGTGCACTCAGGAAAAGAACATACCCTTGAAAGCTTGTGAACATTTTGATATAGAACTTAAAAAGGCAATGCTTTTGCTGCCACACAGTGAAATGGATGGCTAAAGGTAGACTGAAACAATGTCATTTATGGTGTCCAGCCATCAAGTATTTGGCAATTTCTTTTTCCATTTCACTTATTTTCTTTTTTTACATAAGGCACTAAGTTTGAGCAAACTTGCTGTGCGAGAGGTAGCACCAGGGAGCTGTGTAGGAGTGTGAAATATGTTGTCTCCAGGACTAAGATGTCAGGCTGTTGACTATCTTAAAATCAAATAGTGATTGCATTAGGACTTAGTATTGGCTACTGTTTCCATGACTGGTGAGATGGTTGATAATGGAGGAGAACTGCCTTTCCACAGCTGGGAGGTTTTTTCCAGGTTTAACAATCCTCACACAGCCCACTTCTTTCAGCAGTGACTGCTACTGTCCTGCCACTGGGATCCATCACATTGCCTGTATTCTCCACTGCTAGGCTGGCTTGTCTGGCAAAAGGCACTGCTCCTAGAAGATTTTTCTCTGGAAGCAGAGAACTGCAATTGTGCACAGGAGTAAGAAGTTCACTTCAAAAATATCCATTGATACTTCTGTGCTTAAATACTGGTTGCTAAGAAGTGAGCTAGGGAAAGGTGAGCTGCAGATTTGTGGTCTGCCTCTGGAAGAAGCAGCTTAGAAATGTTTATTGTTAGTGCAGGAACAACATGAGCCATGGAGAACAAGAACCCTTTTTCTCCCAGAGAGGGTCTTGCTTGATCAAGCTGGTGCACACTGGTGTATGATGGATATGGCAAGCCTGCATTGCTGCTGCAGCTCTGGAAACATGCTCTTAGCAAAACTTTCAGCAGTAATGTTTTTTAATGTCTTATCTTCTGCCCCATTTCAAAAAAAGATGATTCTTGAGATTTCAGGGCCAAGAAGACAGTAGCTGCCTTGTTGCTTTTTTGGTGCAAAAGGAATACAATATGTGGGAAGCCTTGATGGCAGAAGAAACCTGACCAAGGTACCACAGATGTGTCTGATCAGTGGTGAAGATTCATTATATCATCATAAATAATTTTCTACCTAGTGGAAAATGCAATATGCTGAGCATTTTCATTCTGAAGTGAAAAGTTAGAAAGCCTGAGAGAAGTTCTGAAGTAATTTTCTCAGTAAAATTTCATTTTGATTTGTGTCACTTCAGTGATTGCTATATTAAACAGTCATGTGAGCTCACTTCATTATGGAAAAACAAATTCTTCCTTTTGGTGGATTTCCCAGTGTCCAGGCCTGACTGAACTGGAAATCAAATCACCAAGTAGAGTTTTAATCATCTAAGGATATTTTATTATTTTTGTTTGCTTATGAAATTGAAGTACAGAATCACCCAGAAAGCTTGAAACAAAACAGGGAAGTTATTATGCTAATTACCTGTTAATGCAAGAGTAGATTCAGGTAAGGGTTTAATTGTATATTAATAAACTGCTAGCATGCTGACATCATTTGGATTAGTGTGTTTTCTCTTCCCCTTTTTCTTGCAGGGAAATCTGTTTTGAAATTATTCAGCCCACTGTTTTGAACTGGTAAGGAAAAGAAGAAATGTAACTGGTATTGCTTTTGACTCATATGAGCATCTTTCAGGTTTCAAGCTGTTGCTACTTTACCAAGCTGTTAAACAAAGCACTTAAACAATTTAAAGTTGCAGTCTTCCATCTGGCATGGTTCTCCTCCTGAATTTGTGGAGTTTAGTTCCTAGCTTCAAGAGGAGGGACAGAATTTGCCAAATTGTTCTGCTGCAAGCAAAACCATAACCCTTTCTTACTTGAGTTGGGGAAAGATGTCGTATGTTTGATATTTCATGGTCTCAAAACCCAAGTCCATTTGCATTTATTCAAATGCAAGAGTTCCAGATATTGAACAGATTCCCTACATTGCAGTTGACATGTGTAGATTTTATAATGGCACGGGTTCTAATTTGAACAAAGTGGGTTTGCACGTTCAGTGTAAGAGAAGAAACTGCTTGGTGCACATGTTGCTGAAATTTCATCATTGCTACTTAAAGACATAAATAATATAAAAATGTTTTAATGCAAAGAGGCCCCTGGTAAGAGCTATAGATACGTGGGAGGTTTTTTCCTTGTAGGCTAGTAAAGAGTGTTTGCTTAGTAGGATAGTGAGTGAAGCCGGAAGTTTATAAGGGGTCTTACAGGTTAAATATTCATTGCTGCTAATATGTAGGCAGTTCTGCTGTGAAAGATGGCATCAAAGATCATGCGGCAACTCTGAACTTTAATGCAAGATGGTAGAAGCTTATTTGTAGAGGACTACAGAGATTTTTAGAGGTGAGTACCTAGTTGGGCAAATCATGCACTAGTAGATACTATTATATGCTAACTTTAATTTCATGTACCCCAGTCACATTATTACTGTAGCCTATTCTGCCACCAAATTGTGTTCTCCCATGAAAATACAGATCATAGTCCTAGAATTGCCAAAATATTGATGCCACAAGTGTGGATAATATCACGTCTTTTTTTTTTGTGATGGACAGAAACTAGCCTCATTTAGTTCTGTGCTTTCTTGTATTAGAAAGAATGATTGTTACTTACAATTTATTACATTATTTTTTTCTGCTTAGGATAATTTTAGATTCAAGGAAACTTGCTTCCTAAATTATCTTTGCCACTGAAAGCACTACCAATAAAATTGAATATTTCTTACTGTAATAAAGGGTTATAATATTTCACTCACTAGTCACACTTTGATTTATTTCAAGCATAATAAAATGCAACAGAGAAGGCGGAGCAGCATAAAAACATTTAAAAATCCAGAACCCCTTTTTTTTTTTCTCTCTCTCTCTCTCTCTTTTTTTTTTTTTCTGCATCACAATGGTATTTTTCAGGGAATGCTATATCCAGCAGGGTGCACAGAAAGAATCATTTGTAAGCCCAATTGTCTGTATGTGCTTATGCTGGGAATGGCAGTATGCAGTTCAAGCAAACTTTCCTGACTCTGGTATGCTCCATGTGTGTCTTAGAAAGGGGGCTGAGCACCATCTCGTGGTACAGCTAGAGATTTTGTAGTCTCCTCTCACTTCATGTGCTGAGGAGCTTAAATACATCTCCAAAGTGATCTGATCATTTTGTGTTTGCTATGTTATTGTTTTCTGCCTGTGAAAGGGTTGAAGGTATGTTCACAGTGCTTTGTAGAAAGCAGCAAAGATGAAGATTCTGTTCACTGGCAGAGCTGTGTGAGACTTGAATGCAAACGGGTGCTTGACAGTGGCACTGGCCTACCATATCTTTTATGTTCTATAGGAAGCAAGTAACTCTGACAAAGTATGGACTGTAGCATAGGCCAGCACTGATCAGCACAGCAAACAACTGTGTGCTCTGCCTCCGTGGAGTTACTTCTTTTTGCCTCAGATGGAAACAGCTGATGCCATGCAGCTGAAGCTTTGTGCCTTAAATCGTATAAACACAAAAGTGGAGACTGAAGGGACTGCCAGGCATAGCAGAAACTACTGTTCTGTGTCTCTGACACTAAATCAAATTATCCTAATTTCAGTATTCTTTCCTATGGTTTACATCCACATACTGTGGATACTGTACTGCGTTTAAAACATTTGTTTCTCCCATCTGCATCTGATTCCAAAAGTAGGATTCAGGAAAGCTAGTGATAACTAAGATAAGGCTTGATGTAGTAAGAAAAGTATGCATGTATAAGTATGTACAGAACATCCTTAATAAAATATGTCAGTTGGAATACCTATAGAAATGTTTAACACCTCCTGAGACTGGAAATTTCATAGAATACTTAAGGAGCTGAAGTATTTTATAATAATTCATACAGAAATGTGGATAATCCTTCATAACAGGAACAGCCAAGAGTGGATGTGGGGCAGCTAGGCAAAGAAGGTACAGAAAATACTTGTTAAACCCAGTTACATTGTCATAGCTGATATGTAGTCATTCCTAACTAGGCATGAATTCAGAAAGGAGTTTCCTTGATTAGGCTGTAGAAACCCAGGACAGCACATGGAAGGCATGATGTTGCTTTAAAGCCAAATCCTCAGCTGAAGCAGCCAAAACTTCTCGGAGAATTCTGAGTAGGAATAATTAAACAAATACATATGAAGTCCATTTTAAGCTAATATTGGAACTGCATCTGATGTTCATTTCACAATGAAACCCCCTGATTTTAAATTTCTACAAGATCTTGTGCTTTTCTTTACCATAAATTCAGTCTGATACTTTTTGAGCTGAGCCAAGATAAACTTGAAAAATAAGTGTGTTTCACCATTGCACAACAAGTGACTCTCGCAAGGGAACTATTGAAAAACAGGATGAAGAACTTGGGCTCTGAAATTTGTTTAGGGAGCCAAAGGGCTGCAGAATGTTTTCTTTCAAATTGCAAAGTGTGAATGTGGAAGGTGTAGTGTGAGAAAATGTTACTCTGAATGAGTGCCAGTCATCTCTCTCACTATGAGTAACAGAAAAGGAAAAGGTACTTTCCTGTTTCAAGTAAACTTTGATGCATCATGAGGAAATATTTCTTCCTTATTTTGAGAGAGGTACTTTTCTGCTTTCCCCTTCCAAGCAAAGCCTTTTTGTCCAATTCACTCAAATGGAGTTAAAATACAAATCTATTCCTCTTCCTTGCATTGCTTTTTATAGTTTTCAAATGTCAATTATTTCTGTACTGTAATGGGGAAAGAGCTAGCTTTCTGTCATTCTGATTGCTGAAACTCTGGTTTTCAGTAGTCCATTAGGAGGTTATTAAGATGTTTTTCTACTTTAGCTCTTTCTTGCAGAGATACTGAGTGTAGGCAACCCATGTCAAATTTCACAGGATTTTAGATGTTCAGCATTTGTGAAGAATCAGATCTTAAGGCCTTAAGAGATCTACTTCCAAATACTATGGGGAAATTTTCAGAACTGAAAGGATGACAAATGAGAGATTCTGTATGTTTTTTCCTGTCGTGAGGTAAATTAAGTAAATCCAAGTTCTTGGTACAGGTATGTCTTCATGCTGGGAGAGTTGTTGCCTAATTCAAACACCGTGAGCTGAATGATTTAGGTCTGAGAAGACTGAGGATCTCAGTCACTTAGCTTTGAATGCAAAACTGTGTGTTTTAATGTATCACAGATTTACCTCTGGGGACCTGTATCATGTTGAATCTCCATGGGTAAACATGAGCATGTTTTCATGTAAGATTTCTGCTTTTGCTTTTTCTGACTGGACCAGAAATGTAACAGAAACATCACTTTCCTGAGAGCTTTGGGAATATAGGAAAACTTAGAGATACCTGTAGAACTGCAGTTCTGATAAAATAAAGGAGGGATGTGTAGTAAAATAGTTTAAAAAATATTTTAAGCCACTTCCTTTTTTTTTTTTTTTTTGGTTGAGGATCAGTAATTAATCTGAAAAAGGGCAAAGGCATTGCTTTATTTTCAAATCTCTTTTTTGATCACAGCGCCGAAAGAATATTTGAGTCTGTTTCATAGTGAGTTAAGATTTGAGCCTAAAATTAAAAACCCTTTCTGAAGAGTTCTTAAGCATATTTTTATCTTTAGAGTATTATACTGATGCTGATTATTTAATACTTACAAGACTGCAGTAGTGGTGGAAGTACTGTCACCATGGAATTAGAGAAGGACAGAATGTCCAGAAGCAGTAGCAGTGATATTATGGGCTTTCAAACCTGCCCTAATATGGTACCATTCTTCAAGCACTTCTGACAATGATGGAAAGCTTTGTTGCAGCCATTCAGCCCTGGTGGTACACTACAAGTTTTAGTAGAGAGGGAAGTATTAGCAAAAAGAAAGATTATGCGTTCTTACTCACTCTTGTTTCCTTACTGGACCAATAGTATATGGAGGGATCCAACTTCTGCTTCTGTTAGATGGATATGTGACTGAATTTATTGCCAAGGCACTTTTTGGAAACCTGCAGGCTGCATACGAATTGAAAGAAAAGTGCTTAGCTGCTAACTACAAGTATACCTGAAACTAATCAGTTAGAGATAAAACACTACCCATGAAATGTGAACACTGATAATTGCATCAATACTGAAAAAAACCTCACATTCAGTCTCATGTGACAATAGTTTCAGACCTCTTGCTTCTAAGTAGCAGTCAGTCTTCTGAAACTGCCATAGATCCAGTGTAAAACCTGTACAGATTTTGCAAGGGCAGAGGAAAATCTAGGAAGAAATTTCCCAAGAGCATTGAAACCACATTTCAAAATCAGCACTTTCTGAAGAAAATTATCTGAAGTATTAACAAAACCACTGGTGTACAATTTCTCTGGCTGCAAACACAGAGGTGAAACAAATTCAAACTCTAATTTCTAAGCATGAGAGGCTGTAGGGAAGTTTGAGTCAGTTCTTATTGAGTGTAGAAAATCTCACAATGGAAGATCAGGTGGTGATCAGTGTTGTACATTGTTCTGCTTACTGTTTGTTTATAAGAATACTATTAGGGAACAGGTCATAAAGGTTCATTGTGCTGTAGAACTGTTTCTAAATCATTTCAATCACTAGTCCATTGTACCAGTTCTGTTCCTATTTGGTTGGTCCATACTTCAAACTTACTTTCTTTGAGTACTGAGTATTCTATCTATAGCTTCTAGGATTTCCACAGTGGCTAGAGACAGAGCCTAGCATCCCTGTTCCTACCTCACTTCCATAGCCTTCTACTGTGGCCAGCTCTTGTGTGTTCGCAGGCAAGAGAGACCAGAATACTTGTCTTTGAAAAAGATAAGGCAGTTTTGGTAGGTGAACTAATTTACATCCATGACCTGATTGCTACCCAATATCAGAGAATACCAGTATGTTGACATAGTAGACAGGTAGTCTATCCTTGCTTTATCCTTGCGATAAAAGCATCGTATTGGTGCCACTAGTTTCAGTTCTTGCTGATAGGAATAATATCTATATATGGATAGCCATATATTCTTACAGGACGGCTTAGAGACAGAATCTGCTCTGAAGATTTTGTTGTCCAATTGTGTTCAAGGATAAAAGACATAGAGGGAGTGTATGGGCATTCATATTTAGACAAATGATTCAATTAAGCAGTATTTAGTTTGTTGACACTAGTCTCTCTTTAGTGAGTGAAGAGGACTGAGACCTTCCAGAGAATGGTTTGAAGCTGGAAGCTAACTTGGCCTCCTCCAGTGGGAAATTTGGAGCCACCTGCATCTCCTGGTGATTGTCAGGAGCATTGCCTGATAGAGGCTTCTTAAATCAACATTGCCGCACAGTCCCCAGATGATGATGATGATGATAATAATACTAATAATAATAATGATAACAACCTCTACATAACTCTGTAGTATTAAGACTCTGGGCAACTCATTTATTTACCAGAATTTCATCTTTCCAGTGGTGTGCAGCTAATAATACTGACCTTCTTGCCAGAAGGCTTTAGGAGCTGAAGTCATGAATGTCTGTAATGGCTTTAATATCATAAGTACAAAGGTATTGTGCAAACATATTTAGTGCCTATAAAAGAACTGTATATTTCTGTTTATTGCTCACAACATTACAGTAATAAGTGGCATTAAGATGAAATGTTTTTCAAAATGTTAAAGGCCAGATTGTCCAGCTGGTTCATTTTGGTGGAATCACAAGCAGCAAATTTTTCTCTTTTATGTGTGGCAGTTAGTTTCCTGAAAGAAATCAAAGAAATCAAATCCATGGCATATGTGTAATTTTAGATGCAGTTATTTAGATAGATATACCATCAATTCAATGAAAAATGCCACACCAATGGGAATGAAAAAGCCAGATTAAACTGCAATAACAAAAATTAACTTAAATGAGCAGGAAGATATGGACATATTTGCAAAAGTAAGTGTGTGCAATGTTCTATCCATACATGACAAAATATTACAATTAAATTTGGAAGTGTTATTAGCAGTTGTCTCTCTCCTCTGCTTTGATTTTTCTGTATTTGTTGAGAAAAGCACATTGAGGGAGATGACTGTATTTCCTACACCAGTGCCTTCTATATTCAGGAAGAGTGAAATGATGAACCTGATCCTTAAACAACAGTGAAACAAATGATCAGTCTCCTGCATCAGCAATAACTGGACTGCTGTAAATGTGGTTAGTATGTAAGGGTTTATAGGCTTGGTATTTATGCACTGTACTTCAGATTCAGTTGTAATTTCCATTAAAAATGACAGAATAATTAGGCCAGAATGATGAGGTTGACATTAAGAAATTATACTGGCTTGCAAATAATTGCATCTCTCTCTCTGGGTGGCTGTAGTATCTGCAGAGTGGTTAACAGGTTACCTGGTTTATGATACCCTCCATGTATGATGCTTTGCTTCTTTCATTACTATACACCAGAACTAGATAGCTACCTTACAGACATGGCAGTCTCTTGGTTGCTGTAGGAAGAAATACTAAAGGTAAAATTTGCTTGTGTGCTAGAAAATGATTAATTCTTTACATAAAAGCAAAGAGATGATGCTGACCCTGTGCCACGACAGTATGATCTGTTTACCCTGTTAGATGTTGTGGTGAGTTTTATGTCAGTGTGGTTTCCCTTTGGCCTGTGCACTGGGAAATGTCATTACAGCTGTGACTGAAGCTGTGCCTGTTCAGAATGGCTCTCTCTTTGCACTCATGGAAATGTCTAGTGGCTCCTGTGGCTTCCCAGGGTAAGTGGTAGGAGGTCAGCGAAATACTGCTGGCATTAAACTTCACAGGTTTGATGAGATTCTGGTTTTGGAATCTGAGGTGAAACTGAAGTGGATTGTTACTGCAATTTTTTTCTAATTATGGAATTATGGCATAGGCATCTTTGTGTTATACAGAAGTGTTCATGTGATTATCAACTCTAAACAGATGGTCAGAATTTTTCTGGTTTTAACTGTGTCTCCTGGCATTTCATTTCATGTAAACTTACAGAGAGAGAGAGATGGATGTACATACAAGGCCTAGTGATACCCATGTAATTGGAATATGATTCTGTTTCTTACTGAAGTAAGAAGGCGATATTCCTTTTGAATTTGAGTCAGAAGCACAAAGACAAGTATTATCAGGAAAAGAATTGTAGTGTGCATCCCATATAGAAGAATGAAATAAGTTCTTGGATGAGGTTTGAAAAGATGTGGTGTGTGAGCTAGGTAAAAAAGGCATGGAGGAAATGCAGAGGAAGAACACTTTTTATCAGAAGAGTCAAATTATGTGTGAGGAGATAGAAAGAGAAGTTTTAAATAAGTTTTAAATAACAAGTGAAGGTGAAAAATTCAAAAATATGGAAAGAAATTGCAGTTTTGACAAGGTCGATTTTAGATGTCTGAAAGTAGAGTACAGTAATTTTTTCATTGTGAGGAATCATGAGAAATATATGAGAAGGGAGGGTCATCTGGTCATGAGAATAGAACATAAATTTTATTTTTTTTAAGTGAACAAGTATTCTGAAGTCAGACCAGAGAAAGAATAAGGACTTGCACTTCTGATCTGGGTGTATAATATGTAACATGTGGCAAGTTGGCTTCCAAAGTCTTTCAGCTTTGTCTTAACCTATTTGTTTTGGAGCCCTCATGTACCCTGAGAATAATTGTTCTCTGCCCTTCTATTAATAACACCAAACAATACCAGAACTCTGACAGCTGCTGCTTTGATCTGAACATACAAAGCAATGTCCAAGCCTTGGAATATAAAAGAAGAAATCGTGCTCAAAAACACAGCGCGTGTGTGCATGTAATTTTTTGTTATAGATTGGAGCCATTTTTCTTTGCCTCCTGACTTCTGGGAGAGCCTCTGTCTTTAGAATTTCTCTGCTGCAATTGCTGAACACTCTTGCACAGTGTATTTTCACTGAGTGCATCTATCAATTGGCCTGTGGGCCTTAATGGTTCTGCATGTTTTTGTGTCTTTACAGAATCTATTTATCTTGTAAGTCAGTCATTTGTCCTTTCACTCTGTCTAATCTTTTTATGTTTTTATTGATTTTTTCATGCCAAGGGTACAGAAGAAAGAAGCCATTTTAACTGCTTTGTAAATAGCTAGAACAAGCTAGCTGAGCTTGCATGTCCTGTCTTTTCAAGGCAGGTCTAAGACTGTGTTTCTACTTTCACCAAAACCACTGCCAAAAAATGTGAGCGCTAATGCAGACAGATTTTCAACAGGAGCAAGTATTTTTTTGCTTAGATAAAAATAAGCACCAGATTTAAAAATCTGTGCCTAGCATTGCTCATTGAATTTTTCTTTCTCCATGGCACTCTGCATCTTTCATGGCTTTTCATGAGGGAAAGATATAAGTTAGGCTGTGTCAGTGAAGTTAAATTTTACAGCTGTTGGGCAGCTGTAGAGACAGAAGTTGGGGTGCTGATGTGGGCAACTAAACCCAGGTACAGGAAGTACATCAAGTCACATGAAAAGACAAGGGCTTTGGATTTCCAGTAAAAATAAGGGCAAATGTGACTTCACCAGCTGAGCTATCCAAGATCCTGGCTGTCCTCCATACCCTGTCATCAGCAGCGCAATGACTGCTGGTGTCCAGTGCCCTTTCCCCAAGCCTTTGCTTTCAGTCATTTCAAAGGAGATTTTCCTCTTTAGTACTAACAACCAATGACTTCACTTGCTTAACAGAAGAGTCTTAGGAGTCCATTTAATTTTTCTATTCTTTCCAGTGTTATTCCTTTACTGGCCATAGGGCTGGCACACCCCTGCAGAGGGCCGGCACTCACGCCCGAGCTCAGGCTGCCAGCTGAACGTTGAGTGTTCAGAAATATCACTCTCTCTATGCTCTACACTTCCACATTTCAAGCAGCTTTACCCTGGACCAGTAACACCATCAAGACTGTGCCTGCTGGGTTGTGGTTCTGGACACTATTTTTTTGTTACTGGACTGTTCTGGAGGATTTTAATTGTGGGAAGTACAGATTTTTTGAGCAGAATTGTCTGCTCAATCTTTATGACCTTCTAAAGTCAAATCTGAAGTGTGAAAAAGATGACTGTCCTTGATGTTTTTTTCAGATAGGCTCGGATTTTTGAAACTGGTATTTAACTTTTGACATATGGATTTAAAAAGGCAAGAACAAAGAATATGGAAATATTCTCTCATGCAAAAGCTCTTCAGTTCCCTCCAGCCTCCCCACAAAGAGAAGTAGATCCCTCAAAATACTTCATGTTTTTGATCCTACTCTCAGATTCCTGATTTTTGAGTCGTGAGAGATTAATCCTGTGAATTAGATTATATTTGATCCAAAAGGGATCCAGTTGGGAAAGTACAATTTTGCTGCTAATTGGTTTTGTGTTGATATTTCTTCCAAGCCAAGAATTCTCAAGAACTTTTTGGACAGAAAGTTTCAGAGCAGGTAGTGCTAAATTGAGCCAATTATCTACCTGATGCAGAGCAAAAGCCCACAAGCATCCCCTTCCCACTTGACAGATCTAGCATATCTTTCTTCACTCATTGTAATAGTTCATCTGGTGACAATTCTTGGCACTCTGTTGCTTGCTAAACACTGAACTGTGATGTCTGCTAGCATCTTCCCCTTTACGTTAATACAGAAAAAATAATCCACAGGCAGAACTACTGCTGCTAAGAAATATTTATTCTCAGAAGGAATCTGACTCTTTGTTATATGCTGACACTGAATATTTAAATGACAACCTTCTAATCTTTCATTTACAGCACCTAGAGGATGTTGAATAAATTAAAAATAAAATGCAACAATATTCCACCTAGAGAGGGGATCTGACAGGAAATCAGCATTTTCCAAGATGTGGGGTTGGTTTCCAGCTCCCATCTTTATCAGGAGATATTCTGTGTTCAGTACTCCTAAGGCTGTATATGTCAAAAACGAAATACCAATACTAAATTTAATAATCTGAGCTTGGCTGAAGAAGCGTTGAGGACAGTCTGCTGTCTCACACTGCAGACTTGACTGTGTCCCTGCATTAGAAAGGCATACAAATTGAGTAGACAATTTTGCTTATAAGCCTGTACTTCAGTATTTCAGTGTTAGTCACAAAGTGAGAAGGACTAGGAAGGATGTCAATCACTGCTAGTAGGATTCTATGAAAAGTGTTGCTAGAAAGAGGCCTTGCAGGTTTGATAATTGTTAACTGCCACCCTGATGGGAATATGTGACTAATAGCAAACCTCAAATTCAGATGTTATGCTTTAGAGCTAGTCTTAAATGCTAAGCTGAAGACTTATTGTTTGAAAATCAGGGAAACAGCAGTCAGTGTGGTACAAGACACTGGAGCAAGTGAGGTGCTCTACAAAGTGCTGGGACAATGACCACAGAAGTCATAGAATCCACTTTAGTACACACAGATCATGAACAACAAATTTAAGTACTCCACAGAGTCACTTATCTTCTGCAAAGCACATAGACATTGAATTGTCTATGATTATCTATTTTCAGCAGTTCAGCTTTACTGGTGCATCTTTAGGCATTATCATTTGCTTTACATCATGTATTTTGAGGCCTGAAGATGCCATTATGACCTGTCTTGACCTCCTATGTGATACAAGACTGATTTCTGCATTTAAATGTCCTTTGAACTATGAAACATCTTTGTAGAAACATTTTGTATCTGGATGCATCGCCATTCAGTACATTTGTCTTAAAATTTGTATCTACACTAAGGATTTACAAGTCCCTTAAAATCATAAGGGACATTTGCCAATTATAGGTGAACTCTATGTAGTAAAGCCATAAATTAAGTCCAAGTTATTCAAATCCTGTATATGTACCTTCTTTTCAGAGCCAATAATCACTGAACCCCATTCCCAGTGCTCAAAGTTAGACTCATCCTATTTGGCATTATTTGGATCCTCTGGTCATATTACTGGAATAGCATTGCCCTGAATTGTACCACTGGGATTCGATACATCAGTGCCTTGACGTCAGACACTGCCTTTTTATAGACCATCCCTGTGCCATTCTTTAACTAGAGTATGCAAAAAACTGTGCAGTCTTCAGCTTGGACCAGTCTTTGCCATACTATCTGCATCCTCAGCAGATAGAGATTTTGGTGGGAGCTGTTGTCCTCTCTGAGGTTCTTGATAAAACTTTGGGCCTTCTGCAGGAATGTGGGAGTTGGTTTGCATCTAAGATGTTGCCAAGATATAAGCAAAGTAACCTGAATCTAGTTGGAATCCCCTGAGAGAGGCAGAAGCCAGTGCTAGTATAGCTCTTCTAAGTGCATGGGGATATGCCTTGACATCAAGGTGGGACAGATGGGACTTGGTACCATTTTTGCATGGCCAAACCATGCAGAGAGTAGTTCTACTCAATAATGATAGGGATAGAAGCTGTGTAGGCATTTCCTTTCCCAAAGGTGTGACCCCAACAGCTGGGAAAGTGAGATTGAAGCCCTGTGACTGCCCAGCCAAAGGCCTTCCCCTCATGGCACGGCACCCTTCTTCTGTCCTCAGCCATTCGGGGGCTGCCTTTTCTTTGGAGGTGACTGGCTAATGTGCCTTGTGGGAGCTTCTACCAGTCTCTGCATTGTGATATTCTGTCTTTCCCCCTCCTCACCTTCAGCAGGAGTCACCTCACCACTGTCCAGTACGTGCCATTGCCGCTGCTTTTACAGACTGAGGCCTTTTCATCCAGGTCTTTTGGCTCATTGAATCTTTGCTATTAAAAGCCCAAGAAAATACTACATGTGAAAAGTCTTCTCTCCTGTTAAGTAACAGATGGAGAGGGGTAACACGTGCAGCCACTGAAATGCTGAAGCTCAGCTGGGTGTGGGGCCATTTGAGGCACCTGGGGAGGTGCTGAGGACCTGCAGCTGAGGAGAGCTGTGCTGAGGCTGCTGCTGCCTGCGGGAGGCCTGGGGCTGTGCTGTGGGGCTGTGTCCTGGGGCTGCCCCCTCCGGAGTCTCTGCCCCCTCCGGAGTCTCTGCCCCCTCCGGAGTCTCTGCCCCCTCCGGAGTCTCTGCCCTCCTGTCCAGGAGCAAGAGATGTGGGCAGACAGGCTCTGTACAGCTGCAGGTCAGTGGGGCTGGAGGGGACAGCAGGGGCTGTGGGCTTGG
>VWZV01014164.1:753378-801837 GCA_013397155.1 Irena cyanogastra | reverse complement strand
CTTTTTTTTTTCCTGCAGAATTTAAACTATACTAAAAGTAAGTCTGCAAGGAGGGTGTGCTGATGATTTTGGGTTTGGACAGGATAAATCAGCTGCCTTATTTAGAATTTTCCCTTTTTTGCCTTGTAGACTGGAAATTTTGCTGTCCATTGTATGTTTACAGAAAGGCTAGGACAGGCTCAAAGTGTGTGCTGGGGACAGAAGGGGTTTCCAAGAGGGGTGACAAAACAGGGAGTGCAAGTGGAGCTTTAAATCCTTCTTGTATTAGGAGCTTTAGTCTATGCTAATCTTTCTTGTGATGCAACTTTTAAGAAACATTTAATAACCTAGGATGCTAGATGGATGAAACCTGGTGTTTGCTTTTATTGTCTAATGCTACTTACTTTCATTAAGCTCCAGTGCTGCACTTCTGAGACTTAATTGTGGTTGCTTGTCCTGAATATAACTGAATTTACTCTTCCAGCCCTCTCAATTAAACTTACAAAAAATTCCCAGTCAGTTTAAGGCTCTCCAGGTCCCTCCTGCTTTCCTGGCTGAATGTTTCATTGCTATCTGCTCTCTCATTTTTATAACTTTTACTTAGCAGAGAGGATTTTCTCTATGTTGGTATGGGAGGGGTGCACATCTGGGTTTGTGCTCAGAGCTCTGCATTCCTTATGCCTCAGGGTGCAGACTGGCACCACTGGAGCTGTCCCAGCACACGTGAAGCTTTCTGATTTACTTGAGGTACGCAGATGAAACAATATTTTTCTTTGTATTACACTTGAAATGGCATATTTCAGAGGGCTGTTTTAGAAGAGGCAGCCCTACCTGAGAGCGTGAAGTCTAAACTGCTTCTTCCTCCTTCCTTTTCATGTGTTACTCATTTCATTAGGACAGACAGTGGCCTGAGAGACTCCTGTGGCATGTTATCAGTGGAAGTAATTTCTTTTTACCAGCCCTGCTGACTCACAGTGTTTCTGAAGATAGGCATTTTTCCTTCCTCTGCTGTCCCCATCATCTGCTAAGTAGCATCGTATATGGGGATGAAAAGAGTCCAAGGAAATGGTTCTGGATAGTGAGAAAGGTGGTTGAACACAAAGGGGAATGCAGGAAGACAAGGAGGCAGAAGGAATGAGAAGATGACCAAGAAGCATGTACAGCAGTATTTAACACAGAGAGGGAAGAAAACCAACAGAATAAAATTTGTAATCTGTGAACATTGTAAAATATTGCTAAATATAAAAGTCAATATTACTGGATCAGTTCAGCTTTCTAAAAGGGAGAGGAAATGAAACACTGATTTCATCCATCTCTGTAGGGGAGTGCCCCTCCTCTTCAGTGTGTAAACAGCATTTGTGGTTGTGAACCTATGTTCATAAATTGTAAAGCCAGCAGGAATCATCATGACACTGTAGCCTGAACTCTGGTATATCATAGGCCATCACACTTCAGAATTGCTTTCTGTTTGCTGTAAAGCTTATCCTGAAGGAAATGAGATAACCTGGTTTCAGAAAGTTTCCTTGAGTTTAAAAACATGTCTTAATTGTGAACTCCAGTGTGAATCTGCTTGCTGCCAAAGGTAACTGTACTTACCCTCACTATTTCCTGATGGTAAGCTGCTGTTATCATTCAGTGTTTTGTCATTTACTGCAAATAATAGGCTTAATAATTAGATTCTATTCTGGAAGTTCTTCCTGTAGAGCTTAACTGGGCCCCTACCGTCAGGGAGCAAGGGTTCTTTCCTTTCTGCAGGTACTGTGACTACAGCAGCCTAATGGAAAACATGATAGTGGCTTTGGATGTGGAAGTCAAAACCAAAGTACTTTCTGTAGCTCTCTTGAGTATTTAATGGGAATAACTTGCAGTTTCCGAATTGTTGTATTGGGACTGGTGATCTGTTGTTAACTGGACCTGTATCCCACCTAATTTTGTTTTGGAGGTTTTTTTTGATAATGTTATTAAGTTTTTTTAATCCATAGGCATTAAGTAGTTAAACTTCATAGCATTTGAAGAAAATCTTCCTTCAGAGGAAGATTTTATATGTGCATTGGTAGCTAGCTGTGCAGCATTTGGGCCACCAGCTTCCCTGGGTCTCTTTCTGACTTGGAAGCTGAAGGATTTCTTTCTGGACAAAACTAGATAACAGATAATGTTGCATTTGTCAGTATTGAGTTCTGAACCAAATATATCTGGGCTATGCATGATCCTTTCTTATTATATTTAAGGAATATATTTGTAAAAATCATGTGCATTTTCCTTTATTTTACGTGGCTGAGACATACAAGGGTGATGAAGTACAGTGTTACTTGAGACGGATTGTACATAGTGGAATGTATGAGAGTCCTTGTGGCTTTCTGTGTGATGCTTAAATGTGCTGTGATAGCTACAAAGTATAGTCTTTTTGGGTTGAGGGGAAGGAAATACAAATTGGGAGACTCAGTGCAAGCAATTGAAAAAGAAAACTGTAGGAATTACATGTGGATTTGTTTAAAACAAAAAAAAAGGCACAGCAAAATCAAACAAACAGTAAAAAGATCCTCACCATAAACTTGGCTATGGTGAATAAGTTTAAATTCTGAAACATTTATTTAATTAATAAAAGGCTCCATTATGGAGTGTGAGTGATGAATATCTAAAATGATCACTGTAGAGAAAGGAATGGTAATCAGCAGAAACCTTACTCGATATTTGAAAAGTGCCAGTTATGATCTCAAAATAGTTCAGTGGCAGTGATCATAGAATATCCTGCATGTGTAATGTATACTGCATCTGTGGGTCTCAAGCCTCTGAGACCTAAATATTTATTCCAAAATATTTTTTAAAGGTGAAACAATTGTTCTGTAAAATATCGGTTCTGATTTCTAGTAATATCTAGGCAATGGAAAATAAAGGGCAGTGTCGGTTAATAGCTGTGGCAGTGACACCCTTGAGGAAGGGGAGAGATGGCACCGTGGATGATGTGTGCCATGCATGCACCACTTTATTTGATCAACAGCATAGAAGAGGTACTGGGTGTAATGTTACGAGCAGATAAAGGACACAGCTGTTAAAATTACCAGAAAGGTAATGAAGTGACAAATACTGGTGTGGGAAAATCCACCAGCCTAGATTTTTTTTTTAATAGCTGATGAGGTGGGCTCATTTGGGTAATTGATTTCTTAATACAGCCTATGGCAAATTCCTGCTTCTAGTAACAAAGAGGATTTCTTACTTTGGAAGCAGTAGCTCTGAAAAGGGAGCTGAGAAACTTTTTAGCCAGTTAAGCATATGCTCCCTCTAATTCTGTAGCTGAGAAAACTGGGTTGTACAAGTAGAGGAATATTCATGCATTGGAAGTATTTGTCCTTTGCATCAAAAGTAGCATTTCCTAGTAAACTTGAAAGTGTTGAGAAGGAGGCTATAAAAATGACGTGATATCTTACTTCCTAAGAATGTGTACTTTAGGAGTGTCATAACTTGAGTAGAGAGACAAGAAAACTCACTCCACCGAGTTTATAGAAGTGAGGGTTAAGAGGGGAATTTAAGACACCCTACAGATACTTGTTCAGGGAAGAGATCTCTGTCGTAGACAGTTCCTTAATCTTTTTGGTGCAGGAGATGTGTAGTGAGGATTGATGACTGGAAGTGAAAGCTAGGCAAATTGAGACTTAAAATAAGGAACCCATCTCTAAGTGTGGGTAATTAATCACTGGAACAATTTTTTTAGTTGGATGGAAGATTTTCCATCACCTGGAGTCTCTAAATCACGGCTGAATGTCTCTCTAAAAGATAAGCTCTAGTTCAAACTGAAGTTATGGTCTGAGTGTTGGAATTACTGGCTGAAGTGCTGTGGCCTGCGTTGTGCAGGAGGTCACTGCATACGATCATAATACTCGTTCTGCCCAGAATGTATTAATCCATTCCTGGCTCTTCTGGAACTGACCTTGTTCAAAGTTGGTGATTTTATGTGTAAATGAATGAGTGATATTTACCTCCCTGAAGTTACAAGACCTTGATTAATAATAAAGGTTGTGAAGTCTGCAGAAATACTGTCAGGAAATATATGGAACTAGAAATTGTGCTCTCTTTGCTGGTATGGCTGTATGTATAGCTTCCCTGAGGCTACAGAAAATTGTGTGAGAACTTTTCTCCTGGTCTGCCCCTGCCCAACAATGCCAGGAGCTTCTGCAGCAAAGACTGTTTGAAGGGAAGGTGGGAACATGGCATCACTTGATGGGACACCTGCTGCTTGCTGCTCTCTCTGAACTAGATACTTGCCAGCTCTAATTACAGTTTAGCAGCATTAATGATAGATATGAGTACTGTTATGGGTTTGTTAAAAAGAAGCTTGTATTTAGAAATGAAAGGGTAGGTCAGTGTAAGTCCCTGTGTTCAGTCACTTTTAACTTTCTTATCATTTCAGTGGTCTAGCCGTAATGGTAAGCACCTGGAAATCAGACATTTATTGTCAGGGTTCAGGGTTTGCTGACAGAAGGAAAGGTTGTAATTCTTTTTGATGATGATATTAAACTGTAATTTGTGATCTTTGAGTAATAGTGAATGTATAAGTGAATCCTGGGTTATGAGGGGTGCACCCTTCTGGTGTTTAAACACTGCTCATGTCTTGCAAGATGCAAATCTTCTTGTCAGGAAGTGCTTTAAATCAGGCTGTGTCACCCTGTAATGTTCAAGATAATTCTGACAAGGCAGAGAGAGCTTTAAAGACTCAGGCACAGAACTCATCAGCTTCTGTAACTGCTGCTGGTTCTTTCTCTAACATTTCACCGACAGTATATCAGATATAGAAAACAACTGTTAGTTTTAGATAGTACCTTCCTCTATTCTGCAGGTCCAGAATGTCCAGGGGAGGCAGTTTCCACAATGCTGGAAAAAAAAAACATAGTATTTTGACTTTTAGCAGGTTTATAATATATACAATCATTATACTTCTCTGTACATTATTCATAATGGAAACAAGCCTTTCACCAAGTTGAGAAGCAGTTCAGTTTGTATCTGCAAATCAAAGCCTAGTCCCACCTGTGCCAAAAACTAGATTACCTGCACAGGAAAGACAGTTTTGTATGTTGGAGAGAGAAACCTATGTCTGTTTGCTGCTTTGGTGCCTCTGTAAGTCCTGACTTCCATTCTGGAGTCAATACTCTGTGCTCCATCCTGTCCAATGCATGACCCTTTGTAGAACTGGCACTTCTTTTTTCAGTATTGAAGGCACCAGTGTCCAAAACTTACTGACCAGTACTGCTATGTACTTGGACTTTGCTGTGGGCTACTGTAAGGTCCAAGGCCTAAATGAGGTCAAAAGGGCACAGTGCAGAACTAAATGAATTTAAATTTTCTTTAATTGAGATTGCTTAAAATGAGAGAGCTCTTGCTGAAGGTGCAGGATTGACAGGCTTAAATGTTTGTATTGTGCTTACTCTTAGAGCAGTTTGGATGTGTGCAGGAGGGACAAGAGTTTTCCGTACTGCTGGGCTGCTTTCTTTCTTGAACTGCAGGAGTGTTTGCAGAAGAGTGAGACCCTCATGATACTTTCATGTCTTGCCCCCCTTCTCAGGCAATGGAGAAAGAATCCATCATAGCCATGTGCCCACTACCAAACAGGTCAGACGTGAAAGTTAAAATAGTTATTCCTCAGGACATTTGGCTAAAGGTGAAGCATATTGGATTTTATTTTTAGAGCAGAACTTGCCTACAATGAAGGGTGGAATGATGGATGGTTTTGATATATTTTATTGCTTTGACTATCAGGCTCTACTAGCTTTATTTTATGCTTAACATTTTGACGTTTCCAATTTTTTCTATCAGAACATTTGGACAAAGTTTGCTTTTGCTGGAGTTTATCTAAACCAGATGGGAATTTTCTGCTGTCAGCACCCTGATAATTAGTAACTGAACAATTCTTTGTGGTGACATCTTGTAGTTTTGCAGGTAGCATGCTTTCCTCATTCATTTGAGGTACCCCTCCTCCAAGAGACAATCTAAGTCAGCTCTTTATAAGTAAAAGTGATCCTCAGTGTTCTCTGGGGTATGGCACTACCTCTTCAAGCCTCTGCCTGATTATCCATTTATTTTCCTATTGATACCAGAAACTTCTCAGAAAAACTGGATGGAACCTTTCTGGTAGAGATTGAGGATGCAGCTACAACGTTCCGGTGTGGCAGACAGTGCAAAATTGAACAGACACTAGATGAGAGCTTTCATGCATTGAGAGCTCCAGCATGCAGCTAATGTCTGAGTGACCATATGACATTAAATGAGACTGATAGATGTACTAGGCTGAAGGAATAAACAGCTGTTCCAGGTCTGATAGAGAGGAAGCAATCATTTTCAACTGGAGCAAAATAATTAATAATCAAAACATCCCAAAAGCCAATCAGGTGAAAAACTGAGGAGTAGGATGGGCTTGTATGAAGTCCATTTTCTCCCCAACCTTATTGCATTGTTTGCAATAAATGTGGTACTTAAAGCCAGTTTTTCTTCATTTTGAAACTGAAGTCTTGATATTCTGCTGCACCTTCCTGCCGAATATGTAGTTTAGCCGAGTTAGTCTACTGAGTGTCTTACAGGTGTTGAGTTGCATTTCTGGGGAATAGAAACCATTAGAGGGTAAAAACTCTGAACTTTTCTTTTATAAACAGGTCTTCAATACAGTCACATTTCTAGTTTTTTGTAATGTTCACTTTCAGTGCTATTTCATTGCTATCCTGTAATGCCTTTACTGGGTGATCTAGCTGGTACTGTAAATGCTTGAAGTCGGTTTCCTTTTGAACACAACTGGTATTAGTGAGAATGAACATTTTTTAAGGTATTGACTTCAGCAGGTGTGATTGGGGAACAGTCTTGAAGGGGACTGTTTTGATTTGAACATTGAAGTGATGCCAGGTAATTGGCCTTTTCATCTATGCTTCAGTTGTTTTCAATTTCTGTCTTTCCCATCAGTCTCCTCCAAAGCTGGTTACATTATCATGTGGTGCAACTTCTTTTAGCACTTGGAACTTGTTTGTCTCAGTGATTTGCGCTCTGTAATTCTCATTGTTGTTTTGCAGTGTCTTTGATCCTTCTTTTTCTAACACTTCCTAATCAAGTTACTTTTTGGCACTTCCGAGTGTGAAAAGAAGGATCTACTGATGGGCAGTGCTAAGACAATTAAACAGATACTGTTCTTTGCTTCTGCCACCCACTGCCTGTGTGCTGCAGAGCACATGACAGCTTTTCCTCTTTTACTGTAGTGTAAAGGTCCTCTTATCTGCCCTCCTTTTTTTAAAAATTAATAAAATTAATCTCATCTGGCACTTTTCTGAGATTTGGTTAATTTCTGTCCTTTTGTCCCCTTCTTCATTCTAATCCAGCTGAATGTATCTTCCTGTAGCTGAAAGTCACTTTGGCTTTGGTTTCAGTCTTCACCAATAGATAGTTTCTTATACTTGGTAATTGTGTATTTTTTTTTTCATTTGTTCCTGCTTATTCCCTTTTCTTCAAAGTGTGTCCCAATGAAGAGCTGTTGATTTAGCTCAGCAGACTGATGTGCATGGTCTTCTGAATGGCTTCCATAGACTGTGCACAGCTTTCTCATTATGTTACATATTCTTCTAAGCATTCATGTGATTCACAATTCTCATTGTTAATAAACAATCCACAAGTATTATTGTTGTTTCCTAAACCTATTTCCTAGATGCATAAACAATGTCCTTGTTTCTGTGGAAAAATGAAGTGTTGGGTAGCTCTTTTCTCTTTCTGAAAAGCAGAGTCATTTGGGAGAACTCTCGGAGGAATACGCATGTTGATGGTTGGGGAAAAAGGTCAGAAAACAAAGCAGCTGAGTTCAGTTTAGCTCAGGCAGTATTTTATGATTTACATGTACCTTAACTCTTTTCAGTTTCCCGTTTCATAAAATGAAGACAGTTACGTTTTTTTTGTTAGTGTTTATCTTAGTTTTTCTAAAAGAAGGGCTTATAAAGTTACAAAATTTTATTGATACATTGTGAGTGTTAGTAAATAACTGAGAGTGGAAATTAACTGAAACTAATCTTTGATTATAAGCTTATTTATAGTTTTAAAGCTGAGATGAATGCTACTGATGTGAGGTTTCGTGGTGGTGGGGAGGAGATTCTTTGAAGAGAACTACTTTGATTTTTCTTTTGTGCAGTCCTCCCTGAAATGTTTCAGTAAGACATGATTGATGCACGCTGTTACAAATACTGCTGTACATCTCTGTGGATTGATTACTTTACAGCAATGTATCTTCTTATTGAAAAGACAAATGATGCAAAGAATCATCCTGTCCTGTAGAGACATGAGGGACACTCCTCTGTGGGATGCTGGATTTTTGATTGTTTGTGTGAAGGTGTATAAACACCAGCATGGGTTCTTAACAGCATAGAGAAGCATCATGCACTGATCTTGCTGAAGAAGGGTTCAAGTGCTTCTGTAGGCTTAGGGATTCAGTCAGGTTGTGTTTGTTGTGCAGAAAGCAAGGAGTTCTGCTTTGTTAGTCAGTGTCTGATCTAAAGCTGGTCATAAAATGGGAACTTTGAGAGTTACTTCCTCAGGAAAACTTTATGACAACAAAGTCAAAAAAGCCTGGGGATTTGAGATTGTTGTCTTTATGATATTTCGGATGGCTTATGAGAAAACAAGAAATTAAAGGTTCCTGCTTCAATCAGTTCATTTGCTGTGTAAATGGAGTGCATCTTGGCTTTTGTGTGTGTATTCAGCCATAACTAGTACTAGAAGAATAGCCTATCTATGTCTTCTGTAGTTTTACTTACAGCCTTACTCCTTTTTCTGTTTGCCTTTCTGTTTCAGTCATATCACAGAATTCTAAGAAAAGTTTAAAATTATGAACATCTAAGTATATGTAGCATGGAAATTTTGAATTAGGATTTCCTGAACTTATGTAACAGAGCCTGTAGATTCTGTTGTTTGTGTTTTTATGGTTTTGTCTGTGCCCCATTGAATCTCTAATAAGAGAAAACAGCACCATGCTTATGCAGAGTAGATTCACTTTCTGTATTGGGCTTTTTAAAATTATACTGCTTTTGTATTAGACAGCAGTCAGCATTGGCAATTTGCTTTTCCACAGTAGTATACTGTAATTTAAGGGACCCTGTATAGTGCTGCTTCTTGTGTCTTTGCCCATTTCTTATGTCAGTGTCATAGTGAAAGATTGTAATGTTGGATGTATGGAAGATCTTCTGGTGGTTGAAGATGCTGCCCATAAACTGTCTGCCTCACTACCTAAAATATTCTTGAAAGTTTAAAAAAAAAAAAACCAAAGCCTTTTCTGGTTTTTTGTTTTGTGGGGTTTTTTTGGTTTATTTGTTTTTTAAGATACTTGAGGAGAATGTGGGAGTTAGTTCTTCAATATTGTCCCTACATTTTTATGTAGTTCTAATTTATAGATTTGCTGTTAGCAGAGCATGTTTGTATGAGCCATAGTGTCTCAGTTTTATTTTGCTCTGCTTGTAAACTTCTAGGAACAAACAATTTGATTTTAAAATGGTAAAAATTGATCTTTGAGTTTGATTGTCACAGTTCTAAGGCTTCCATGCTAAGCCTTGAGAATTGCCAAGGATGTGGAATTCAGTGACACAATAAAGTGATGGACACTGCTGAATATCAGGAAGACCCTTTGAAACCAAGTAATGAAAAACTTGACAAAACATTAGAAAGTTAATCAGTTTTTTTCTTATTTTTCCTGGCTGTAGAACAGTGATATATGAGGAAATGATGTGTCTCTGCCTAATATTCTTAAACAGCAGGTTCAGTGCATATGCAAACTGACTCTGCATTAAAATAGACAGAGCTTCTACTGCCGATATGCAATTGATAACCAAGACTGTAATGCGTGGAGATGAGCTTATTTCACTAGTATGAATAGCTCTCACGAGATGTTAAGACAGAGGCAGGTGGAAGTGTTGGTTTGACTTCCGATATTGTCCTGATCTTAGCTGGAATAATTGATTTTCTTCCTAGTAACTGGTACAGAGCTGTGTTTTGGATTTGATGTGAGAATGGTGGCAGTAACACACTGATGGTTTCAGTTGTTGCTGTGCAGAGCTTTCAGTTGTTATGTCAAGGGCTTGTCAGTTTTCTGGTCTCTGCCAGCAGGCCAGTGCACAAGAAGCCAGGACTTGTTCAGGACAGCTGACCTGCACTGCCCAAAGCAAGGTTCTATACCATGGATCATCACACTCAGTGTAGAGACTGGGGAGACCTGGCTGTGAGGGGCCAGATGCTACTGGGGGGCCTAGCTGAGCATCAGTCAGTGGGTGGTGAGCTGGGGGTTAGGGTTGTGAACACCACTGATATTGGGGTTTTGAGGGTTTTGTTCCTCTCTATCTTTTCCCTTTGATCATGGTATTTTACTTTATTCAATTATTAAACTGTTCTTACCTCCACCCATGCACTTCACCTTTCTGACTCTCTTCCCCCTCCCACAACGTGAGGACAGGAGTGAGCAAGCAGCTTGTGGTTGTCTGGGATTTAATTGCAACAGAATTTACCTGCTGCAGTGCTGGATAGATAAATTTGGTTTTGACTAAGTTACATTACATCAGAAAAGGTCTGAAGTATATCTTAGGTTGAATAGTAAGTAGGAAAAATGAGTTATCCCTACACTAGATACAGTAGTAGAGTTAAAACTACTTTAAAACTGTCTGGGAGACAGGTCATGAGGTCATCTTGGATGACAAGCATTTTTTAGTCTGGGGAAATCGAGATTGTTATGATCCTTCTGCGGAAGAAAATGTGCTTTTCTGACTTTTTTTGGAGGAAGACATGCTTTATTTCAACACACATTATTTTGTCATTTCTAATTATCTTATCTTGCAATTGATCCAGAAGCACTATAGCAGCTAAGTTAAGGTGCAGTTTTAAGTGTTGAAGTATGTAAATTCTGTATGTCCCCCATTCCCTATTCTTGATCTGTTACACTCCACTTTACAGCTTTTCATTATTTTCTTGGTGTTATTTCAATAGCCACATGCATGGAACATGAGACCAGAACCTGCAAGGGTTTTTAGAGACATGTGGCCTTGTTCCCTTCTTTCTAAGGACCAGGTACTGTGCTTGTGAAGCAAAAATCAGTGCCCCATGAGTGTAGCTTCAACATCACTTGGGCTTCCTCTGTGCTTAATAGAAGGGCTGTTTTACAAATGATCAGAGAACGTGTTATTTGATTAGCTGTTGACACACCATCTGATATATGAAAGTTATCTCAGCCTGTGTGCTGTCCCAATAAACTGCTAACACAGAACAAGGATAAAGGATTAATTACTGAAAGGTACTAAGATACAGCTCAGGTTGAGCTATGTAGAGAAATAAAATACCCAGTTGTCTTAAGCTTTAAAAAGTACTTATGAGACACCTCCCATCTGTCAACAGGCATGGCTCTGTAAACAGCCAGAGCATCCTTGTGCCTTGTCTAGAGTATTGGTTAAAGCTGTGCCAAATTAAAATGTCTTCAGGGTGATAGGGTTGGGGGTTTTTTTAGAGGTTTTTTTTATTACACTCTGGGCCAGTAGGCTTTTTCCCACTGCTACTTATTTATTTTATTTTGAATAAAAAAATGTTTTCAAATGGAGAGTCAAAAAGAAATCTTTTGAGAAAGTTTACATATATGGAAGAACTGATAGCTTTAGAACCTTCTTTCTTTGTGTATGGAGGATGCTATGTCCTCTCTACTTTCTTCCATGCTTATTATAGGATATTCTATTGATATCAATCCTCCACCTGGGCTCATCATTTAACCTGGTGAGTTTCATTATCTAGAGTGATGCATTTATTATTTATATGGGAGATGGGTGGCTTTTTTTCCCTGATGTTTTTCATTGGATGCTTTAACTGTATTTGTAAGATTTTTTTTCCACATGGTGTCACAGTTTACCCACAGACCTGTATGTAACTAGAGACACATTAGACTGCAGAGCTACTTTGCTCTTCCCAACCTGTAACACCACTTCAAAGTCCACGTATGTGGCTGATACATAGGATTCAAATATTTATTAGTAAAATCTGTTGTCATTTAGGTCTTTTGGAGCCTTCCTAAACAGCAATCCTGTCTGAGAGAAAACCTTCAGTATGTTGTTATTCATTGCTTCCCTTTTGGTTTTGCTGATGCTGATACCTACTCAAAGAAGAGGAGTTTTCTGTGATTCACTTTCACTGACGCATTTTTCCCCTGCTCTGATCCATCGAATATCTGCGGGTGAAAGGTTTGGTTCTTTTGAAAGAAGGAAGAAGAAAAATACAACTGCGCATTTTTTCCCTCGTGGTTTCTTTTTCTTTTTGTCTTCATCTTTAATCACATAAACATTCATTGCCTGTTTTTGTATCATCTCCACTCTGATCTGAATCCATTTTACCGAAAGGAACTGCCAAAGTTTTAATTTTTTTCAGTATCTGCCTGAGGTTTAAATTATGCATTTTGAAGTTTAAAACTTTGAAGTAGTTGTTTCCTTTACACCTACAAGTTAAAAGGATCCAGCAGGGAATGTTGTATTCTTGTTTTAGGATTTCAAAAGCTCTGTTTACTTTTAACATGCTTGGGTTTACAGCACAACACTGTGTAGTGGAGAAATGCATACAAGTAATTATGTCAATTGCCATCAGCTCTTTGCAATTCTTCTGTGATGCTATGTGATTTAAATGTCATTATGTGTCTGGAAAAGGATGGGAAATTGTTGTTGTTAGCTTCTGTTTGCTGCTAACAGCTGCTTTTATGACTGGTTTTGCTCATAAACAGGTGTTTAGAACATTCCTTTGACTAAGTGATACAGCTTGTGCTGCTGTGAATTAAATTGTCTTGCTTGTCTATGTAGCTTGGATTTCTTTTGTTTTCACTTCTTTAAAGAAAAGAAAAATATAAAAGCAGAAAGGCTCCCAACATCTGAGGTTTTGGTAAGTCATGCTTGGAGAATCTGGAAGTTTATGATGAGAAAGAATGTGTCCTTGAAGAAAAAGATGTTTTCCTATGGGTATCTGTAGACATGGCCTCCCAATTAAATCTCATTTTATGCTGGTTCCTGTCTATTCCTGTTCAAGGATCTTTCTGGTACTTTCTTTGCTTTGGTCAGAAGTCCTGTTCCTGGTGGTTTTTTATATCTGAAGTGTATCTATGGTAGGTGATGGAGGATTGGACATATGCACCAAAAGTAGGTATGTGTTCAGTTATATTCCATGGTGAAAACTTAACTCTGTGTAAAATGCTTTCAAAAAGTGTCATCAGATGATGCTTCTGAAAAAGGTGAGTTCTTCCCGTGGCCCCCATTCTCATTCCTAACATCTGAAAGCAAAGAAGATACATTCTTTGTAATTTGTGGATTTGACAGTACATAGAGGTAAATGAAAGCCTCAAAAGAACTTGTTGGGTCCTGTTTTTAAGCCATTTTCTGTATGTATTTTGTTCAAAAAATATTGATCTCCATTCCTTGCTAGTTAATCAGGGACTAGAAGAGCAGACTCTTCAACCAAATTGGTCAGTGTCATTTCATATATGATCCAGAATGCTTAAATTTCTGTCAGGAAAAAAACCCCAGCCAGGATCTGCTCAGCCATCTGAAACATGCAGAGGCCATCCGCAGCACTCAGGTTGATGCCTGAAGGGTGGGGATCATCTCCTGCTTCAGTTGCATGTGTTGTGCCATTTATTTCTGACATTGCTATTGTTGGCACATTTCTGATGCATTTAATATAATGGTATTTCATGAGAGAGGAGAGAGAGACAGTATTGTCTCCGTCAATAGATTAAGGATGAACAGATAGAGGTTTAAATGAAAGCTAGGGAAGAGTTTAGAAAGAACTTGGGCCATATTTGTGTCTCAATCCACTGCCTAATCCATATGACCATTTTTTAAAATTGCAATTTGAACAGAAATAGCAATTTGCCATTATCGCATGGTCACACAGTGAAAGCCTCTGCCTTTCTCTGGAGCCTTACCAAGAAAACAGTGAGAATATTTACTTATAAGGTAGGCAACCCGGCTTCCCCGTGCCAGCCTTGGAGTTTCACAGGCTTCTCTTCAGAAATGCTTCTTTTATGTGGAACAACTTTTACCTATGAGTCCAAGTGTGTGTGAAAAGCCTGCAGAAATGGAGGAGAGGCTTCATTTGAAGGGATTTTGCACCATGAAATGGAGTGTGGTGGAGACACACAAGTTGTACAGAACCAAGTCATGCCCTCCATCAATGTAGCTAAGTTATGGGGTTATACTGACATCAGCTGTGATTTTTTGAAGTGGTTTTGTGTCTGCTTGGTTGGTGATACATTGACAATCTGTACACTGCATAGCTTTGGAGATATACATCTATCTGAAACACTCATCTTCTCATATATGCCTGCATTGGTATTGTCCATGATTTTACTAGGCATACCATATACTTTTCTTTAGACAGTGTTTGGGTGTTTAGACAATGATTTTCTTCCAGATATAGGAGGAGATTCCACTGTGCACTCTTTTGTTGCCTCTTGTTTGGTTTAAATTTCATTTGGGAGAAAAAAAAGAAACTCCTTGTTCTTATTTATTAATATATTTTTGTATGTTATATTTTAAATTGTTAGTAACAAAACCAAAGATCCCTGGAGCTGTTCATTAATTTGAAGTGAGAATAACAGGAAAACAATACAGCTAAATTAGTATTTGTACAAGCCAGTATAATTTAGCAGTGGCAGTGTACATGAAGATTTCAGTCTCTGGTACATCAGTAAATAACCTATGACAGTTACGTGGATTTTAGCCTGTGCACACATGTTCTGTAAGATGAGGTAGTAAACTCCAATTTATGTTTTGCCTTTCATAATTTGGATGTTGTTAGAGCCATGTCCTTATTCTGGGTCTAGGATCCCAGAGACTGAAATTATTCCTCCTGAGATGTGAAAAAGACTTGAAAACTTTGTTTCTAATAGCTCAGCTCTTTTTTTGTGAGAGGAATGATAGTGTTAAGTCCATCCTTGGCCCCTCAGGATGGTTAATATATACCTGTTTAGGCAGATTCCTGTCTACCCATCCCATTATCACCTAAATAGCTTTTGATGGTACCCATGCATGCAGTGATCTCTGGACTCAAGGTGAACTCTTTTGCGAGTAATTGTCAACAAAATACTGTTCTTGGAAAACTGGATGAAGAATCTGTGTGGCAGGCAGGAGAATTTATTGCATCTTAGTAGTTGTTATGGAGAAGTGAACTCTCCTGTGGAGTAGAGAACTCATCTTCAAATTAGACTTCAAAAAAGAGATGGGGAAGTTGAAAGTGCAAGGACTGAAATGCAATAAGTTTGTGCTTGTTTTCAGACTAGTGCTTATAAAAACTAAACTTTAATTTGCATTTTGACTGGCTAAAGGAATTTACATCAAAACAATCAAAAGAAATCTACTCTTAATAAATAAATACAGGAAATTCTGTAGAAATACTGTGTTCCACTAGGATAGCAAAGGTGTGGATTGGATGGGATCAACTAATCTTGCCTGTGTCTTTCTCATCTTATTGCAAGGGTGTAGATGTAGGTATTTTGAAATTCACTGTGATTCCTTCCAAGCCAGTTATTCATAGTGGAAACCTATATATTTTTACTCATTAAATTATTTACAGCTCTTCCTACTGTAGGTGTGATCTTGTCAGACTGGGTAGTCTGGGAGCATTGCAGAGATGATTCAAAATTTGCATTTCTTGTAAGTTGCAGGGCTGCTGCTGAAAGCTGCTGGTGATGCTGCTGCTGTCTGCTTTCCATTCAGCTGCGGAGGCCTGGGTTATTAGTGCTAAAATCCGTTGTACTATCATCAAGTTAAATTTCATCAGGGATCTCGAGTTCTGGCCTAGATGAAAAGTGTTATCTTTCAGCCCGTGGCCAGACCTCTTGGGCGCCAGTGGATTTCATGTGTTGGAAACCTGCTTCTGGGGTACTTCTTTCCCAGACTGAAGTATGGATAGGAGGACTCCGTTCATTTCTCCTAGGGTTCCCCCTCTCAAAAGCAACTGTCAACACCAGCAGTTTCCTTGGACTATCCCCAGCCACGAGATGCTTTCCCACTGCCCAGTCATCTCACTTGTTCAGCAGCACTTTTTCTCACCAGTGCTTTACTGGAGAAGAGCTGCTGGCTGGAGGAGCAGAGGAGGAGTGCAGACTGCCTCCCACCTCTCCAAACTGTTGGGTTGGGATACCTGAATAGGGATGGGAGTCAGCTGACTCTAGGGTGGTGTACAGCGTCATTTTAAATATCCTTTCGTAGCTAGCCTGGCCTGTAGTTGGCACTCCAGGAAAGCCCAGCTTTCCTTGTCACATTTGCCAGTGCTGTGTAGGTGTCTCGGATAACACTAGTGTGTTTTAAGTGGTGCAGACATATGTGCTTAGCACTCTATGTTGTGCTAAGTAAAATTTTATGAGCCTGGCAAGACTGAGGCAGACAGGAGATAAATAGTAGGGCTATAGCTGCTGCTGAGAAGAGCACGTGATTATTGAGGGTTCTTCAGAAATCTGGGTAGTAATAATTTTAATAATGTTTTTAGTATGATTTGATACGGCGTACAGTGATATACCATGATTTGATATGGTGTATGATGATACACCATGTGATTCAATAGCAAACTGTGTGGCTTGAGAAGGCAAACCTGGCTCTGTTCAACTGGCATTTGCCAAGGATTGGAATGCTAAGTGGTACCCTTTATTTCCAGATTTTCAGTTTTTTCTTTTTCAGCTACTCTTATCAGTGACAGTCTTTACTTGCTATGCTATGCTCTAGTATTTATGCTCCACTTAGGAGTTAAATGCAGTTTAGTAGTATGTGAAACACTGGTTGAATTAGTGTATTTAACCAGTGGAGTATAAGAGTTTTGGAATTCATTTAATGTCTAGTGATATCTGTTCATGATTAATATAGTCATTAATTTTGATGGAAATAAAGCTTTTACCTAGATCTGTGGCTTTAGTTTCAAGTAATTGAGTTTGTAGTGAGCTTCTCATCTAAATGTAGCCTTTTCTGGAAGAGGAGTAACATGCTGTGGGATGAGCTGGTCAGGAAGTCCTCCCTGCACTCTGCTGCTAGGGAATCTGATGTCTAGTGGGGGCAAGGTGTCACATACAGGCCAAGGACTGAGAACTTAGTCAAATTATCTTGTGATTTACAGCAGGAATATTTCTCTTCTTGTGCCTCTGACATAGAATGAAACAGGTTCTGGGAGAAAGGAAACTGGACAATAGACTGAAAAGCAGTAATGTTAAAATATTACTTAAGTTTTGAATGTCCTGTTTCCTACATGTGTTGATGGTAGGTAGTTGCCAACAGGACTGTAAGGGTTTTTTACTGCCTCACTTCAATGTTTATTTTTTTCCCCTCTGTTTCATAGCACTCTAGGGTCTTCTATTAATTTTCTCTTTTTTGAGTTGAATCAAAGCTCAAGAAATCCAGACAAAGCCCTTTATTCTCTGCCCTTTATTTCCCCGGAGGATAAGGAAATAGAAGGGAAAAAATATCCATTGAGGCTGGAGTAATCAAAATTATTTTTTGAGAAAGCTTTACAGGTTTCAGTTTAAATATGAGAGGAGAAAAGACAGGGAAAAAACTCTTCTTGAAGACTCCATGTAGTTAAATTTATGCAGCACTTCAGACTTTACTTTTAAAACTTGCAGGGTTTGAGAGATGCAAGGCATTTAAAAGCATAATATTCCTTTTTAAATCTTTAGCGCTAGTTTCTTTGTTCTAGTTGGCTGCAAACTAACTTTGTTCTATTTAGTTGCATCCAGCCACTTGGAATGCTTACTTTGTGAGCAAAGGATTCTCTAATTTTAGAGCTATGTGAACTTATTTGCTTCTACAAATACTTGGTTCTCAGTTCCTAAGAAATTCAAGATTTTATTTCTAGGTTAAAAAAAGAGCTTTTGTGTTGTGGAACTGTGTGATGATAAGATATGAAAAATATTTTTCAAATTTTAAAACTCTATTTTTCAGCAGAAACTAAGGAAGGACCAAAATACTTAAAGTAATGAATGACAGAGGAAATAGAGTTTTAGGAAACTAATAAAGCACTAAGAAAATCCTGTTAAAAATGGAAAGATAGAAAATGCAAGATTACTACAAGGAAATACTTCTCAAACAATTGATAAACTGTTGTAATCATTCAGATTGATGCTTTCAAAACCTCAATAAGTTCTCAGTTTTCTGTATAGATGTTTGGATTCTGCTTTGCTGTTTGTCATAGAGATTTGAGGGGAGTTTTATGGCTCAATTTCATAGTCAACCTCTAACAAGATAAAAATTGAGACAAAATGTGATGCAGAGAACAGTGTCCCACTCTTGTTCTTCCTTATAGCTATTCCATTGCCTCTGGCAACAGCCACGGTTGAAAATAGAAAAGTGGATTAAGTGGATTAGAGCTTGTTTGTTTTTTAGCTGCAAGTTCACTGTAAGATATAGACTTTCACTGTACTTAAGATTTGATTGTAGTTTGTTAGTCACTGTTTGTATACTTCCTAGTGAGGCATTTCCATCTGTTTAATGCTACAAGGCTTCTTCTTTTTCATCTTTAGTATTCTGTGCTTCTAAATATATTTACCTATTTAAGTACAATTTAGCTGCAATAGGAAAATTCCTTCTGAGACTGTAATTTTTTTCCTTTTTTTTCTTTTTCTTTTCACAAGGAAATGATAAATGGTTGGCAACCAAGTTGTTCTCCTAGGAGAAATCAAGAATATATCAGCTAGATATGGTGTGAGTGGCAGACAATGACAGAGCTACTTAGTCGTGAATGGTGATCAAACACATGGATTGCTGTTTTTTTCTTGAAGTAACAGAAGAACCTAAACCATGGAAGTAAAACTGAAAGGCAGGAGATTTAACAGTAATTGATAAAATAAAATACTTTTGACATGTTTTGTAACTAAGCAGTGAAACTCATTACCACAAGATAGCATCAAGGCAAACTGCAGGTCTTTAATAGAAAATTCATCTGGATAAAAGTACATCTAGGATTAGGTGATAATTTTCTTTTCAAAGATTAGAATATACACAGGGGACATAGGAGACTTGCACTCATTTAGTTTTTCAGTCTTTCCATCCTACGGTCTTAGAAGATATTTCTCACATACAGAGATTCATCTCCTGATGATCAAACTCCTCTGTGATTGCTTACTGCCACTTTCTTTTATACCTGCACGGGGACTCTGTTTTGGCTGTTCTTAGACACAGGGCACCGTGAGCAGACAAACCAGATCAAGAGAGGGGTCCACTATTGAAGGTTTTTTGAGTTTTGTTCACCTTTCTTCTCTTAATTGCTTAAAGCCAGTTCTGTGTGAAATCTTCTGTCTGAAAATCTTTCAGGTTTTGAGAACAGTCACCTATTGATTACGTGTTTTGCAGTTTGGGGGATATTTTGCTATGAAAGTGATGCATGGGGAATAAAGACATTGCTGCCTTCTTGCACTGTGTGTCTTTTCCACTTTAAGTCACTAGAGAAGGTATGTGCAAACTGCAAGTGAGGCCACGTAAGCATTTGCAAAGCTGTCCATTAACCAAAGAATGCTGTTTGCAAACTTCTCTGACAGCATCAACTTGTTAAGCAAAGTCATCTTATTTTAGGAATCGCTCTGCTCTTGGTGCTTCTGTTTCTTTGCAGTCCACAATAGCAGAAAGACCCTTTTTCAGCTGTGTGTTTTTCTCCAACCACCCACTAATAACATACTGAGAGGAGATGAAGCTCTAGTTCTCAAAAGTCTTACTACACTGCATCCTGGTCTTTTAGAGTAGATAAGATTTTTTTTTCTGGAGCCGTTTATCATTGTTAATATTATGAAAAATTTTTTTTGGTTTAGGCAAAGGACTGTAGACCTGGATCTTTTTGCAAGACTAACAAAGCTGTAGAATTCAGGCCAATCATTAGGTTTTAATCCTCAAAGGTTATTGATATTTGGTCGCCAGTGGAATTGGTGGTAGTTTGTAAATTTATTTGAATTGGCGTACTAATATTTAATTTTTGTAGGACATGAAAATTTTGTTGTTTCAGCTCAAGCTTGGAATATACTAAGTATATATTGCAACTATTGAATTGATTCAAAGTGGTTTCAAATTCTATATTTAGCCCAGAGCTTTCTAGATTTCAGTTTTCTCATCTAATAAAGTAGGATTTTTAATTTGGATTTACCTCCGTGGAAAAGATTATCCCCAGAAACAAGCAGTTAAAGCATGAGTTCCTTCGCTGGGGGATCAATTAACTGTGGGGTTTACATGCATAAACTGTAATGTGCAGAGAGCAGAGTCTTACCTTGTGCCTCCTTTACTTCTCTCTGTGTCCTGTCGATCTGCTGAGATTTATGGTTAAGAAAGCACGGAACCATTTAGGAAAATGAAACAAGAAAGCAAACCAACTGAGTAGGTTGCCTGAATATAAATTTGGTTGATTTACAATGTGTTTCCAACTCTCGCTTTCTTACGAGTCTGTGCCGTGTGTAGCTTTGGTGGGTGGTGAGCTCCATCTAGTGACACAGGGCCCGTGTGCGCTTCTGGTGGGAGCAGCAAGCCCGATGCACGGCGTCTGTGCCTGGCTGGGCATCAGCTGCTTGCCACTACCTGGGCTTTTAACACACAGAGTGGGCAGTGCCATGGCACTCTCAGGAGGAAAGTGTAGAAAAAAGTGAAGTAGTTCTCTGAAGGCTATATATCTATATGTGTGTGTGTGTATATATATATATTTAGATAGATATATATATTTAGATATTGTGTATGCTTAAAAAATTGCTTTTCTTAAGAGATAAAAATCTATTTTGAGTCTTAATTGAGCTTCATGTGTATGTCATCTATACAAAAACTATTACTGATGATTACTTGAAAATTCAGAATCACTTGGAGCTTTTCCTTCTAGTTTGCTGTACCATTGTATTACTGTTGTAATGATCTTCAGTCAAAATTGAAATTGGCCTTTCGTAGCAGTGATTCAGGAGTTTTACTATTGCAAGGCTGTAAGCACCACAGTGTGTAAATATCAGAGAAGTCTGGTGCTTTCATGTGCACACTCTCTTGGGCAGCTCTACTGTGAGTTCTTGCTGTACATTATTCATAATTAATAGAGCATATCTTTTAGCTCATTAGCCTGTACTTGCAAAACAGAAATGTGAGGTCTGTGCTGGCTTCTGCTCCCACAAAGGGGAAGCTTATTATGTGAGAGTAATGTGGGCTGACTTCACTGTACCTCTTAGCAGGAATACAGAATGTCAGGTTGGTTTTCAAAGATGTTCCTGCACACTGGTTATGTTAGAATCTAAGCTACCAAAAGAGTCCTGCTCCTTTCCCAGGTAAGGAGCTGGAGTTCCACCATGCTGAGCCTTCAGACTTTGGCCTGACTGACAGAGGAGAACTGTGGAGCCTCGACTGTAGCAGGATGCCTTTCTGTACCTCACACCCTTGAAGATCATCTGGGGAAGCACAAAGACTGCTTAGAAAATGCCTTGTAGGTTAGTTGGAGAAGCTGTGGTGCTATATTGGCAAGGTGGTCTCCTTGTAGCAGTTGGTATGGGAATAGTAGGGGTAACAAAGCTCAGTAGCTTCTGAGTGGCAAAGACCCTCCCAGCCCCTGTGGATATATATTTCCTGAGGTTCCCAAGCTAGATTTAGACTAGCTCAATTCAGGTTAGCCTGGATATTGCTGGCATACCGTGGATAGATGTGGTAGTGGGCTATTTCTACAGCCACAGGGACTTTGTGTAGGCTCCAGAATGGTTCCAAGATGCAAGGCAGGCACTGTGCAGGGTTTTGGTCTATGGAAAACAGCCTTCTGCTGAGTATTACCAGTATCTGTGGCAGTGGTCATGACCCTGGTATGATGATCAGAGCACAAATTGCAGTCTCAACATAACCTCAAGAGTGAGAGAGGAAAGCTTTTGATAAGGAAAACTAAACTTTCTGTTTTAAGAAATTTTTTCTGATATACAGCCTGTCATGCAGTGTAACAGCCATTCCCTAGGCATTCTGCATGGAACTGACATCAGAGATCAGACAGTAGAGGAGGATACAGTTAAATAATTCTTTAGAATGTATCAATCAGACACAACTTTTCCTCTTTCTCTTTTATTTCACTTTCATTACAATTGTGTGTAGAAGACAGTTTATTTATATCCCATACACCATCTGCTATAAGAGAATAATCCAGCTATCTTGTTCAAGTTGACAATTTTTATGTTGTCCTTTGATGCATTTTCTTCAATATTCCTTGGACATAAAAACAGAGATCTGCTCTTGCAGAAGGGCAGCAGAAAGTCCTCTTGCATTCTGTGTTTTACTGACTCACTTTAACAGGGAACATGTACAAGCACCCACCCAAATCTGTACAATTCTTCTTTGTTAGAAGAGGAAGAAGGCTTCCCTAAACTGTCTTAACATCTTGTCACATCTCTTGCATAAACCAAATATTTAAACTGTTTTCCCTCACACATACTTATGTGGAGTATATTTTATGTTACCACTTTTTTTGCTAAGCTTTAGGTTTCAACTTGCTTCATTTCATCATCTTGTCTTATTGCCTCTTTTTTCTGCTTTTGGATTTGTCAGATTCCTCTATTTATAGGTACTAGCAACCATTAGTAATACATGCTGCTACTTTTCTTTTTTGGTATGTTTCTGACTGAGCCAGTAGCTTGTGAAAGAGAATATTTCTTGTGCCATTCTGCTGAAATCATTGACTATTAACATGCTTGTTGATGTCATATGGGGCCATCAATGCAAGTTGTGCATCCAAGTGCCTTGCAGCTTCTTGGGGACATGTGGAGCTTCTGTTATGCAGCATATTTGCTTGAGAGCAAATGGAGGGATTACAAGTCCTTGAGCAGTAACAGGGCTGTGACCTCACCGGGATTGTGGAGGCATGGTGGGATGGCTTACATGATGAAGGGCTGTAATCAAGAGAGACAGCATTTTTAAGAAGGACAGGCTGGGAAGGCAAACAGAGACAGTTGTCCTTGATGTGAGAGCAGCTGTATGCATGGGGTGCTGTTTTGAGACCAGTCAGTACTCAAGAGTTTGTGCCTGAAGACTAGTGGGCAAAGTGACATGGGTGGTGTTGGAGTGGGCGTCTGTGATTGAAAATAGAGTTTAGACTGCCTTCAAACAACTGGAAGAAGAATTTTATTCACAGGCCCTGGTTCTTGGGGAGCGTTACCCACTGTATTTTTTGGGAGGACAGCTGTGTGGCTCAAAGAGATTTCTTGAGTGTGTTCGTGACAATTTCCAGATACAGGTGGTCAGGGGACAACAAGGATGTGTTCTCTGCTGGGCTTGGTACTTGCAAACAAAGCAGAAGTGGACACAGTTTTGAAAGTTGAAGTCAGACTTGGCTGCACTGACCATGAACTGGTGCAGTTCAGGATCCTGAGTGGAGGGAGTAGAACAAAGAGCAGGACACATTCCTGAACTTGAGTAAAGCTTGCTTCACCCACTTCAGTGATTTGCCTAGAAGAATCCTGTGGGATACAGCTGTGAAAAGAGGGCTGTAGGAGAGCTGAGGGACATTCTAAGGTGACCTCCTCCAAGCTTAAGCAAGGTCTGTCCTAACCAGTAGGAAATGGAGCAAAACCAAGCAGGAGGCTTGCACAGATTAGCAGAAGACACCTCCTAAGTGAAATCAGGATTTGGGGAAGAAGCAGGGGGGAGGAAGAAGAGCTCAAAAGAGTCAGGACTTCAGAGGGACTAAAGAAGCAAAGCATTTCTCAGCAGTGCCCCGAAATGTAAAAAATAGAAAACTTCCATGGGAAGACCAGATGAAAAACTATTTTTTTTCCTCACTGAGGTGGTTTTTAAATGTGGAAGCAGTTTGCCCAGAGAGCTTGTGGAGTCTTCCCATTTAGAGAGATCAAAAATCTGATGGGACATCCTCCTGAGCAACCTGATGTGGGTCACCTTGATTGAGGAACAGCTATTGGCCTAGATAAGCTCAAGGGGTCCCTCCTGACCTAAATGTTTCTGTGGAGAGGTGTTCCACAAAAATGGGTACTAATGAACAAACTAGTCCTCCTCCCCATCTGCACATCTGAGGGGCTATGGTTGGTAGGGGACAAACTTGACCTGGAACTGCTGCAGACTTGTTGTGGTGCTACTTCCCTGGAACTATTATTTAATCTTGCTTTTAGTAGTCCTGTTTCTATCCTTTCACAACTTTTTAAATTAGTGCTTTCTCCTTGAAATTACATTCAGTTTTAAGAAGCTATTTCTTTTGATCTTATCTAAATTTACTCTTGTGTAGTTTTAAGGCTATTAGCTTTTTTTGTTATGTTAATATACTTAATCAGTCTCTAATTAAGGTTTGTTTATTTCAAAGTTCCTTACTAAGCCACTTCTGGAATTCAGAAAAGAAAAGCTGTGGAATATCTCCTTTAGAAATTAAAGGTGTGCCAGCCTTCTAGGGCCGTCTTCTTCATCCCACAGTGCACCTTCTGACAAATGACATAAGGCTTGAGAAAGAGACAGAAACACTTTTGATTATGTGGAGATATTTCACGATTGGAGCTTCCTAAGATCAGAGCTTGGATGAATATAGGCTATGGTGAGGAACCCGAAAGAAATGCCGAGAGCGATAAGCCACTAATGCATTCTAGATTCTTAAAAAATACACTAAATTGGCTGGACATTGTGTATTTGCTGCTTTTTATAGTGAAGTGGTAAAAATGGTTGAGCAGTGGGAGAGAAAGGAAATGGGAGTTTAGGTATGAAAAGTGGAGCTAATGATTTCATTATCTATGCATTTTTGTTTTGTAGACATTTTTTAACACAGTGTTTTGTTTTCTTCATACCTGAAAGAACAGTCTGAAAGGCATTTTACTAATGCAGACCAATCTCAATTTAATATTGATGTGGCTTGGACTAGTCTGGTTTTTTTTTTTTTAATGTTCCAGTGCCTCACTAACTTAATTTTGCTTTCTAGATGTATGAATAGATAAGTGCTTTGAGGGTAAAAGCAGAGGTAACAAGTCCTGGCATAATGGTAAACTGGAGTTATTGACAGAAATCAGAGATTGTCCACATTGTACGGAGTCTGAATAGTCTGAAGAAAACCATGTATGCAGGTTGTGAAAAGCAGACAAAAGGACTGGATGGCAAGTACTGTCCTAGCCTCCTGCAAGTTTTTTTTTATACAAGGATGAATAGACATCTTATAACAATAAATGTTTGCTTTGGAAGGCTGAAGAGGGAGAAAGTAATTGGCTGTATATATAAGTTTCATGACCATTTAAAGAAGACTTCAATTATGATGCTTAATGGAAACAGGTTCAAACTGACTGTTGAATGCAATAATTGAGGTTTTTGTTAGAGAAATGGGCTAATAAAGGGTTGGGGCTACTTTTTTTCCCCTCTTTTAATATTAACCACTTTTCAGGAGTAGGTGCCCTTTTTGTGATGTCTGCATAGGCAAATGGAAACAAAATGCTTAGGTTGGATTAAACAGAGGAAAGTGAGTGTAGTTTTTGGATAAACAACTTGAACCCTGAAAAGGAGGCCTTTTCAAACAGAAAAGGTGCAGACTTTTCAAATGCTGAGCTAGGTAATGGCACATTTTTATGGTAGATGCATTAAGTGATATTGGTATATAGGAAAGATGTTTTGTTGTCTATATGAAAATGTGAGCAGCTTGCAGGTTTGTAGAGGAAAAGTGAAAATTGTATTTGTGCTGGTACACATTCTGTTGTGATGAATTTTTTACTTGAACTGGAAAGCTTGGGTCAGGTGAAGCATTTGTTTATTTCTCTTTTTCCTCACCTGTCAGAATTTTACTTCTTTCATTATTTTGAGTGCTTTTGGGTTTCTCTTTTTGTTTTGTTTCTGTTTGTTTGTTTACTTATTTCTTCCAGTGTTTTACTTCATTTGACGATTAGTGTAAAGGTGATGACTTGTTCAAAGTAATGAAACCTGCTGCTGGTGTTTCATCCACTGAGCCTCATCCAATGGGATACTAAAATGTTGATGAATATAATTTTGTTGTTCATAAGTAGTGCTGTTGCTCCCATTGTTGGTGATACTCCAATACTTGATTGAATTTACCCAGTCTCTGTAGACTGCTTAGATGATTGCAAGGAGTAACTGTATTTGAGTAGTTTGGGGATTTAGAAAGCTGTCATGAATACTTCTAACAGAGCTTTTATAAAATAGTCCTGAAGAAAATTGAAGAGTGAGAGGAGGAGGTTACAAAATACTGATGAAGAGCTACTGTCTGACATAATGAAATGCATCTTGATAGCATTGAAGTAAAGGAGAGAGCAGTTGCACAGATGGTCAATTAGGAAACAGTTTCCACTTGTAACTACTGAAATCAGTTGATATTGATGGCAATAAAGCCTGAGTCTCACAACAGTGCTTGTTTTTTGCATGTCTGCCATATTGTTATATTGGAGTGTTTAGTCATATTCTGATTTTCTGTATTCTTCTAAAGTGTATTGTGTATGACTGGTTGTTGGGAAGCAGATTGTGCAACCACTCAGTGTAATTTCAGTGCTGAAGCTGGGGAGGGAAAAGGCAAGATGAAGTCTCTGCTAGCTTTCTGCAGTACTTCTCATAACTGACAAGCGAGTGTGTACATAATTCATTCTCGTGAAAATGTTGCACCCAGGTTAAGTGAGCATGAAATGCACATGTGGAAATAACACTCATGCATGTGAGCCTTAAACATGGCACCTTGCCCGGTGCATATTTATCGTGTTTATTTTTCCAGAAGTTCTCTATTGGCAAATGAAACAATAAAACAGTTAATACACCAAATGTTGGTGTCTGCTAGGTCCTTTTCTCACATTCCTGAGGCATCAGCAGCTTCCAGAAGCTGTTAGAAAATCTTCTGAAATCTTAAGGAGATGGTGTAAAATGATGTAGAGCTCTCAGAAATTTCTAAAAACTGATATTACTTACAATGTGATCTTTAAAATAAATGTATATGAATCTCTCAGCAGGGAAGTATTCTGTTTGAGTAGCAAAAATGCTAGTGTAAACAATCTGATCAATCTATGGTGAGATAGTGTATTTTGGAAACTGCTGTGAATGTTTAAACAGCTTCAAAACTTGGTTCAAGTTCTTGTGGTGACTAATCTGCTAAAGTTTTATTTTATCAGTATTTGCAACAGCTACTAGCCCACAAAAAGTCTCTACACAGATATAAGGTTCCACCCTCAGAACAACTGAAGAAGTACAGTTGAAATTGCAGTAAGAATACAAAAAGTAGATGTATGTGTGTGTATATATATGTGTGTACAAATACACACTGCTTGCTGCACTTTTATGTACAATACGCTGTCTGAAGGGAGTGAGAAGCTTCCAACAGAGTTGAGGTCTTAGGTATAGTGTTAGGTTATGCACAGAGAGTCAGATAAAATGTTGCCTGTGGGCTGTTCAGGCAAAGTGCTTTTTGTGATTTGCACATCAGAAGTGCTATCTGTAGGTCTGCTGAGAATGTCACAGAGGAAATCAGCTGTAAATGACAAGCAAGATGCAGTCTGCAGTGTTCTGTTGTGATGTCACTCATCCGAATGGTTGCTTTAGCTACCAAAAGATCTTTGCACGTTATCCTCATCTAATCATCTTCGGATGTATGATAATATGTTGTAAAAGGTAGATTTTTTTTTTGGTCATTATTCCCAAGTAACTGGCATTCTTTCCCCAGTGATAGTGGTGGTAATATTGTGCAAAATAGATTATACCCCTGTTTTGAAGATTGTGGTGTTCTTGCATACAGACAAACATTGAACTTAATTTTGGTCACAAAGTAGTTAAGGATCATCCATCAATACTTCTTATATAGATTGAGGAACAGAATGTCTTTACATTTAAACAATGCCACTGTGCAATGCTAGAGAAGTAATAGCATGAGATATTTCCCTGCAATGCACAGAAGCTGGTCTGGGACAGTTCACTTTTCCGTCAGTTGTAAGCTTATTAAAAGTGCTTCTAAATATTCTCATGTTGTACTGGTGTTGATAATAACCACTGATACTAGTCCCTGTGTTTGTTCATTGTTTTTTTTCTTTCCTTTCCAGTGATTCCCTCTGCAGGCAAAGCTTGTAAGCTGTGTTGTTTTTGTGTGTGTTGCCTAGCTTCTCCTGTTCACAGACCTTACTGCAGGAAACCAGTCAGTGAAACCTGCAATCCCACCTCAGAACCTAGCTTAGGCAAGCTGGGGAAAAGAATAGGGCACTGAAGTGGGACATGGGCTTTCAACTGAGTTCCACTTTGTAGAGCTGGTGTTAACTCAGAGGGGAGGTGGTCAAGTGTAGCTGAAAATTGTATTTATAAAGTAGGAAGAAAGTGATAGTGGGATAACTCAAGAAGTCTAGTATTTAGTGATAACACAAGTTATCATTCTCCTCAAAGAAGAATGATGTGAGGTTTCAAAAGTGTAGTAGCTTGTTCCCAATCAAGAAGAAGGAAGATTTTTCCTTACTAAAGTGCAGATTTAAACCAGAAACTTGTGTGAAAGCCAATTTTCATTAAGAAAGAGGTTACAAAGTCTTTCAGTTATGAATGAGTAGTGACCAATTTGACGTTTTTGTAACAGTTCAGTTAGACTGTCAAGCTGTTAGGACACTTCATCTGCTTTGTACTCTGAGTAAGGAAAATTGTTAGCTGTCAATGGAAAGAAGTTGCTTTTCCTTTTTTCTGTCATTATATGTTACACTGGTAGACAGGAGTTAAGTGGAGAAGTGATTCTGTGTTGATCTTTTTAAAGCAGAGTCATGGAGTGGTAAATATTTGAGATAATTGGCTACAACTCTTCTCCCTCTAATTGCATAGCTTTTTAGACAAAAGGTGGAACCAATGGCAAAAATTCTGACTGGTTTTGTTTGAAAGACATTCATGCTAATTTATTGATAGGAATTGCACGTTGTTATTTTCTCCTATAGCTCAGTTTGATTAAATCAACATTTAAACATATTCTAAACAACATATTCAACCTCAGGCACATCACTTGTGTGAACTGACATTTGAAGACTTTCCCTTGGGATAAACTGTGTTTCCAGTATTTCCAGCCTGCATATCAAACATCAGTGTGAGCTGTCAGAGTAGAAGTAGCACTACAGCAGGGTAACTTTAAAAATAAAAATCATGTGATCTTATTGTTTCACAGTACCAGATGTCATGGGTACTGTGGGTGGATGACATGCCTTGGATAACTCTAGATTATGTGGGACATTAAGTGGCACTTAGTAGTTGAGCAGGAGGCAGGCAGTCAGACACACTAGGCTAGATACTTGATACCCATGTGTGTGAGCATACTCCAATACAGGTTTCTCAATGCTGAGGTGCCTGGTATCTTACTGAACAAACCTCTTTCATAAAGGATGCCTACATCTTGTCTTGGTTTAGATTTCCAAATGCTGTGACAAAAAAAAAGTTTATTTTACAGTATAATCAGAAGTTTTGATGTGGATTTGTGGTGATAGGACTTAACTAATTGTGCCTTAGAGAGATGGTGAAAGCAATTAGCATCTCTGGTCCACCATATGTAGCTGTGGAAGGATCATATAAGCTGTGGGCTTTGTTTCTCTTTCATTATTTACAAAATAGCCCAAAGACAATAACTGTTAAACATGCAGTCCATATGTAGTCTTTTTATTAAAAAAAAAAAGTTGCTAACGCTTCTGTTTTGAAATTTAAATAAAATCAATAATAATCTTACTTCCTTTCAATCATGGTGTGCAAGTTGGTGTTAAGTCCTTTGGGGTCCTTAAGCAGCTCAATAGTTGTTTTGATAATACTGCAATCTATCATTGCTACTATTTGTAGTGTTGTTGCAACTCTGTGAATAGCAGGAAGTTAATCAAAGAGACAATAATGCTAATTAACTTGGTATATTCCATATAGCATATTTGTGAATAGTCTCTCCAGTATCACAGCTTCACTGGTGAATTGGGGAGTTGCCTTAGAACTAAGCTAATTGACGAGTAAGCAGAGGAAGTTTTACTCATTATTCACACTGGGAAGCACCATGTACAAGTAGCCCACATTTCTTCAAAGATTTATTTGTATTCTGCCTTTCCCAAACTAAATCAGGCTTGGTATGCCCCTGCTGTATTCTTTCTCCTTGAAGAGTTTATATACACTGAATAAATGTTGGGCTAGACTGTTCAAAGAATGACTATCCAAGGGTTGGTGGGATTGTGTGTAAATGGACACAGAAATTCCTTTAATCTCTCTATTAAATTGCCAATGTGTTATTACCAAACAAACATTAAAATTGATAGGAATAAAGACTTTATTCCCTTGGGAAGGAAGTATGTAATACTTGAAGGGCTTCACTTCCCTTACATTTTATCCCAAAATAGCACTGACTTTTTTTTTTTTTCAAGAATCAGATTGTGTAACAAAGACACTTGGATTTACATTTAATAGATTATACCAAAAAAGAAAAAAAATTTAAGGATTTTGAAACTTACTTGTCACTTCTCTGACATGGCACACTAAGAGTATTTATACTTTCATGTAAGGATCTTCTGATGCTTTATGAGGGTAACCTGCAAAAGGAATTTCTGGCTTCGCTGCTACAAGAAATTTAAGGAAAAAAGCTCACAAATAAAATCAAAGGAAAAAACACAGCTCAAGTATAGGATGGGTTTAAATTCCATTCTCCACCTTATATGCTACGTAATATAGTTATTTATGTAGCAACTTCTTCTGTTTTAGAAAGTAAAACTATAAGTTGCTCAGGTTATCCTCCTTTTTAGGGGCTTTTCTTCTGGGACTCTCATTTCTTCATGTGTAGGAAACAGGTGGTACTTTATCATGGTTTCCTTCTGTAACTGCTTTCCGATTCTTGAATTCATTCTCATTCTCTCATGAAGTTGACAGATACATTTCTGTTGTGCTTATTTTCTCGAAACTGTTATAACTTACAGTCATGACTTGAGGCTGTTACATTTCTTATACTTAAGAGTAGTAGTTACATTCCATTCACTGAATGGCCTTTAGAAGGAGCTCTTCAGTGTCCCATAATGCCTCAATTATCTTTTCATCAGTTTTTGAGCTTGCAGGCAATCCTTTGAATTGATCAAACCAGCCCCAAACTAGCAGTTATGTTATGAACAGTCTCTTTCTGACAGTCTCAACTGTTATTAACACACAGTTCTTTGCTTGTTTCTCTGTTTCTAATGGTATGAGGGTTTTTCAGAACCTCTCAATTTCTTCACATTGTATTCAGAAGGCCCAAAAATTATTCCATCCATTGTGTAGAATAAGTCTTGTAGAAAGAGAGACTAATGTGTCAAACCCTCTATTTACTGTGAGTGGTGGTGGTGGTAAATGTGTTGGGGAGGGGTTTTTTGTGTTGTGTTTTTTTGTTTGTTTGTTTTACTTTGTTTTTTATTACACCACTGATTTAGCTTAAACCAGCCTCTTTTCCTCCAAAAAGTATTCAGTGGTACCAGGTAGTGTTACTAGGTACCATGGAGAGCAGACTTAAATCTGATCATGAAGCTTGGGATGCACGCAATATCCCTATGGACTGGATAATTGCTCGGTGTGCAGTTGAATATGTTACTTTTTATCAGAGATGTCTCATGAGAATTCCAGGTGTAGGGAGGTTGACAGATAAATGAGATTTGCAGGATGAAGTGCTGAAGAGCTCTCGAAGAGTGAACGTGAGAGTTGCTTGGAGATTTGCATTGCTGAGGCTCTTCCATCCTATTGACTTTAGAGGCAGTGCATGTAATGAAGCACCTGCTGTGAAGGACTCCTGGGTCTGAAGATGTGAACATGAAGCAACTTCCTTTGTGCAATGCTTTTTTCCTTTTTTTTCTTCATCACTAGTGTCTCTCTTTGAGGTGTCTCTTTCTGCCAGTAATTTTCTTTGGTAAGTGAGACAGTTGCCTTCAAGTCCTGAAAGGGATGCTGTCATCTGAGTGTCAAAACCCCTCACTTTTACCTTCCATTATGCTGTGGTTATCCTTTTGAATTTGGAGCTCCATGAGAAAGCGTTCTGTTGCCGTGTGGAGAGGCAATAATTCCTTTTTCTACTTTTCTTGAGCATTTTAGCATCTCTAGTACAATACTGTAGTACGTTCTGGATGCAGTTCTGTACCTCATAGATGAAAAGCTGCAAGACCTGGAAGAGTTGATGTTGAACAGGTGTTGGGAAAGATCGATATTAAAGAGAAGACCAGATGAACTTTGAACAAAATCCTAAACAGTCCCTACTTAGCATCTCAAGATGCAAGTTACAAAGGAACTAGTCACTCAGTCAGCTTCATGGCATTCCCAAGGTGTTTGCCTGACTTCAAAACTTTGGTTGCTGAAGAGTCTTTGGAATTAAAATCAGCTTATTTTTTAGATTTCAAACACCATTCTATTGTGACTCCTCTTCAATAATATGGTAGCAGTCCAACACTTAATTTCAATGTTGATACTGTTGGTTTTAATTTTGTAGCGGTCCCACAGTGTGGCGTCTTATTTATTTTTGTCTCCTAAAGTGCAATCCAGTTTATGTTGTTATTTTTCTACCTCCATATATAATAACTCACTACTCTATAGGAAGCCTCTCATTGATTTCTTAGTGAAGTAAATTAAGCAAGCATGATATCTGTTCTTCATAAGTTATCCATGCAGTAAGTCCACTCACATTCTGAAGTTCATTCAATATGGTTTCCATGTGACAAATATAAAAAATAGCAATAGTGGAATATATAATAGTGGGGAAAATTCATTGCTCTTTTTCCCAGATTATTTTTATTGCATAGATCTTTGTGGCCCAAGAAATCAGCACATGTACATTTCTGTTAGAGAAGCCATAGAATCTGCAATGAACATCATTAACAGATGAGTTCTGGGCAAGGTAGTTCCTGCATGGTTCTCTTTGGCATTGTTCTAGAGTGACTGTAGCTGCTGTGTTATTTCATCATGTTGACGATAGAGATATTGAGCCAAATTAATCCTGAATGGAACTTCACTGAAATTGGAGCTTGATTCCAGCTCCAGTATGGTATTTTTGCTTACCTTGCTGTGAAGAAGCCTAGTGTGTTTCAGGAGGGTTCAGTAAAATGACTTCAAGTGGTGAAGATGGATTAATGACTGGGTAGTTTGTGGAAAAAGAACATGAGTTCTAGGTGATTTAAATGTGCTTTTCATCTATCACTTTTGGGAAAGGGGTAAAAAGAAGTTACCACCCCAGCAAAAACTTCAGTTGCTTTACTTCTGTTGAGTTTTCTCTGGTGTGTACCTAGGAAAACAAGGTAGTCTGTCTACAGTTTTCATATAAACATCCAAGTATTTAAATCCTTGCAAGTATTGTTAAATGCAGCAGTTGATAGAGGATTATAACAATGTGTTAGTCTTCTCCTTACGACCTTCTTTCATTCCTCATTCCAATAAAATATACATGCTTGTGGTAATGCAGATTCTGAATATTTAGTTGTTTTTTGGCTGCTCCTGTATATGTGAGAAGGTTGCACTGACTTGGCTGTACTTATATCTATTATGTGAGTGCAAGGGCAGTATTTCCATATGAGAGCTGATTGAACATTGAGCTGTGCTTTGTGGACCTGCCTTGAAATGCCCAGGATGCTGCTTGCCATACTGTCCTTTGTTGTTTGGCACTCTGAAACATTTTCTATAGAAGAAAAGCTGGAGATTACTTGCAAATGCTATTTTCAGCATGAAGTCCTGCAGTTTGTTGTTCTTCCTCAGCTTTGTGCTTTAAAAAAACCAATTTTCTACCTCTTTGTGTTTGTCTTTTTTTTCCTTCCTCTTCAAATATCATGTTTGGACCATGTATCTAGCAAACCATTATTTTTAGCAGTCTTTCAGTTGCTTTATTCCCTAAGGTCTTTTCAAATTATATAGTCTTTTTTCCTGTCACCTATTCTGTATCTCTTTTGTACCTCAAAGCCTATCTTTATTGTTTCTTACAGTCATTGTTCCTGCTGTGGGCATGTTCTCCTTTGTTCTAGTTTCTTGTGTCATTCTACCCCACTTTCTATATCAGTGTATCATCTCGTCTTTTATCTGTCCATCTGCTAACTTATTGTGTCTCTCTCGATTTCCAGCTTCTCATTAGTCTTCCGGATTGTTTTTTAAAAAAACACTTTAGTATACAGGTCTTGGGTGACTGGGAGTTGTGTGCTAGCCAGGCCAAGTAGTTCTTCCAAGTGCATGGTGCTGTACCTGGGTTAGGGCAACCCCCAGTATCAACATGGTTTGAGGATGAACAGGTTGACATCAGCCCTGCCAAGGACTTGGAGGTGCTGGTGAGTGAGAGGCTGGACATGACTCAGCAATGTGTGCTCACAGCCAAGCTGGGCTGCATCCAAAGCAGTGTGGCCAGCAGGGCCACTCTATTCTGCTCTGTAGAGACCCCAGTTTTATTAGAGTTCTGTGTCTTAGAGCCCCAGTGCAGGAAGGACATGCACTTGCTGGGAGCAAGTCCAGAGGAGGGTGACGAGGATGGTTAGAGGGCTGGAACACCTCTCTTGGCTAAAAAAGGCTGAGAGAATTGGGTGTGTTCACTCTAGAGAAGAGAAGGCTTAGGAGTGACCTAATTATGGCCTTCCAGTGCCTGAAAGAGCCTGGGGACTTTATACAAGGGCACATACTGATAGGACAAGGGAGGATGGCTTTAAGCTGAAAGATAATAGCTTTAGACTGGATATTAAGAAGAAATTCTTTACTGTGAGGGTGGTGAGACACTGGGATGGGTTCCCTAGGAGAGTTGTGGATGCCTCATCCATGGAAGTGTTCCAGGCCAGGTTGGGTGGAGCTCTGAGCAACCTGGTCTTGTGGAAGGTGTCCCTGCCCATGCCGGGGAGGTTGGAACTAGATGATTTTTAAAGCCCCTTTGAACCAAACCATTCTATGATTCTGGGAGACAAGATAAGAGAATTTTGAATAATTTAACTTGAAAGGGGTATCCTCAGCCATTTATCTGAGATGTTATGTGAAGTAGGTTTAATTAGGTCAGTCTGCAGAGCCTTATCCAAGAAAGTTTTAAATATCACTAAAAAACTCACCAACCTGTGATTTCCACCCTTATGTCATCAAAAGACTATCCAACACCTTAAAGACAGATACCAAAGTTCTCTCTCTTGACAACATTCCTGTCAGTTGCTATGGTGTGAGATCGAGTGCTACACGCACGCAGCTTTGTGAGAAGTGGCAGAACCTTGCAAGCAGAATCCTCCACAGCATTTGGATGATTACCTGTGGAATTGGAGATAAGCAGCTGAGAGAACATGCCTTGCAGCTCCAGTAAAATCATACAGTTTTGCTTTCTCATAAGGAACTCATCACATTTATACAACAGTTATGTAAGTACCTTGCTATTACTATTAGAGAAAAATCTAATCAAAGTAGAACATAATGGTAATGTAAGCGATTAAGTTTAGAGGACTGGATGTAAACATCACATAAAAATGATGAAAGTATGCTGGGAGCTGTCAAGGAGCGCATCTTGAAACAGGTTTGGCAGTCACAGTTCTAGAACAAACTGGAAATTTTGTGCTTTGGCTGTTCTATGGGAAAGTCTGGTAACAGCACACAATACTGCTCTAACGTTTGTTGGGATTAAACACACCAGAGGCAAGCTTTGCTTTTCTAAAGTTATGCAACATTGTTAGGACAAAAAGTGTGATATACCAAAAGTGTGAAAAGGTATTAAATAAAAGTGAAGACATCAGAAGAAAAATGCCTGAAACAAACAAACACAACCAAAAAAACCCCCCAAAACCAGAAACAAAAAAAAAATCAAAAGGTCTTTGGTTGTCTTTGTCAGTGAAGGTAAGTGTTTCAGGCAATTTTAGATCTGCAAATCAGATTATTGACACGGTTATTCAAACCATAAATGAGTGAAAAATACTGAATTTTCTACTATTTTTTCTGTGTTTATTATAAATGTTGAAAGTGAATTGTGAATTTTGGTCACAGTAGGCAGTTTCAGTAATTTCCTCTTTGCAACTCTTCATCTTTGTGTAGTCAGTCATGGAATGACTTGTCCAAATTGCAAGCATTTTTCTTTATCAGTGATTTTATGAAATTCCTAAATACACTGCTAAGTGTATTTAGTTAACATGAACTGTGGACAATAATGTCTGATCATATGTGTCAGTCTTACCAGACTTATTTGCGATGATTGAATTAATTTCTAAACTGTTACGCAAAGCATCACAATTACGTCAGTTTAACATACAAGTCTTCACAGAACTCTCCAGTTTTTACAAAAATTTTCAATTTCTGTTGGTGTGGTAGGTAGAAGCAGCTTTCATTCCTGTGCCCTGACAAAATCAGATGCTAAGCAAAGGAGATTTGCTTGAATCTTAGCAAGCTAGAGAGGATGCTTGAAGAAAAGCCGCCTTCTTAATAGATAGATTTGGCTGTTACAAAATTTTTCTTCACCTTGTCACTCCTCAGTTCCTCCTGGCTGCCCATGTAGTGCATATAAATCACCTATGTTTAGTCAAAATGTTGAAGTCTTTCTTTTTGCTCTGGGTCATTTCAACTGTAACTCATACCAGTGGCTCCTCCAGGTTGCAGAATTGCCTCTGAACCTCATAGTGGTACCTGTCTCCCTTTACTTTCAAAATGTAGATCTTGGCTCTTTAAGACTGTATCTCTTCCTTTAGGACATTGTGGCAGTTGGTGGCAGTAGAGGTGTCTGAGATTCTTCTTCTGGGCTTGAATGGGAGGGATCTGTGGACACAAGATCTTCTGGCAATTGGGGTTTCATTTTTTCTCCTTGTCATATCACTAATTTCTGAGTTCTTTTGACTAGCAGATTTATCTTTCATAACTTACTCTGCATGCAGACTTTTTCTCTGGGTGAAGAAGAGAAGCATTGAGTAGGGTAGCAGAAGGCTTTTCATTTTTCAGAACTTTCTACTTGATTGGGAAGTTCTAATACAAGTTTATATTGTACTTTTTATACTAAAATTCCTCATGAATTTTTGAACCCCTTATGAATAAAGATGTTTGGGCTGCGTTTACTGCTGAGCAGACACTGCTTTTAAGTTTTGTCAGGTAGATCTCCCATTATCTGTAGAGGCTAAGGTAAGGCTGGCTGGCTGGCTAACTGACTACAGCTCCAGTAAGTGTCTGAAGAAGGCTTAATAAGAAGCACAGCAATCTAGGAACATCAGATGTCTTGTACTATTTACCACCAGCTCATTTGTGTTGCTTGTAGAGTAGGCTGTTCTAGGAATTACTTTCATTTAAACTTTCTTGTGTTTCCTAGCTAATTCACTCATTCCTGACATGATTGGTACTCCTGGATCAGAAAGATACTATAGATGGGATTAATTTAGTTCCAGCAATACATAAGCTGAGGACAAACTGGCTCTTGCAGATCTACATGGCCTCCCCAGAGCTGCATGTGTGTACTAAGCTTACTTTTGCACCTTTGCAAGTAGTTGCTTTCCTAGTCCTAGGCTTTCTTAGCATGGTAAAACTTGTGGTCCCTCAGGAATCTTGCAGAGAGAGTCAGATACATAGAAAGGGAAGTGACACAGAGTCAATGGGAGAAATCATTTTTGAACCAGATTTCTCCTTGTTTTCCACAACGACTGTCAGGGATTAGAGGAGAAGTGAAGAAAGAGATAATTCAGATCGGTCAACTCCGAGGAATGTGCTGGAACCTCCCAACATGTTTATGAGTTATTTCTTTGCCGTGATAGTTATAATGTTGCCTAAACATACCTTGAGGTTACCAGCCATTATCTGTGGAGAAAAATAACCTGATGGCACTTGAGAAATAAGCTACTTGTGCTTAGACTGGTAAACAGCCACTTACTTTTGGTAAATACCTATTACAGAGAGGCATAATATTTTGCAGAATGTCTCTAAATATTGCTGTAATGTAGGAAAAAAAACTGTTAATCTGTTATATCCAGAGAAGTATGAGTGTGAGGACTTCAGACTCTTCTACCTCTCAGTTGTGTAATGCTTCTGTAACAAAAAACAGAAATGCCTCTGATTTAGTCTGTGGCTATTTAAGTGTAAAGCTCTTTGAGGTCATTTCTTCTTATATCTGTTATATATCTGTTGTGACAAGATAGTGTAAGGTGTCAGCTAGAAATAACTCTGGGTGTTTGTTCAGTTTTGCAAGTTTGAATACATTTTGAATGTTCCCAAGGGCTCTTGCAGTCTATTTGTAATGCTGAGGTTTTTCCCTCTAAGCCTTTAGAAATACATCTTTTCCCTCTTATTATTTGATGCATTTAATTATTTCAACAGGATGGGTGAGTGGAGAAAGTGGGAAGAAAATGGTAAAATAATTTGAAATTACAAGGTAATTGACATATTCTGATAGTTGCTAACATGCAATATTATTGGTGGTGATTAATTTCTTAGCATTGGTATACTTAGGTGGTAGCTAGAAAGCAGTTTAAGCTATTTAAGTGCTAACATCAAGCTGATTCATATTCTATATAGGATTGGCTCAGTCATGTCATTCCACATGAAAGTGCTAGTGAAGGCAGAGATTCTAACCTGTATATTTTCAAGGTATTCCTTTGTCCTAGTTACTCTCTGCATTTCTTTGCAAGAAATTCTTGACCTGTTTTTCCATTGTAAGACTATCTATGGTTAAGTTTCACAGATATCTAGGTTCTTCTAAATGCAAATATTGTTCCCAGATATTTCTGATATTTTAGAGGTTCCTAATGAACTTATAGGCTCTCTGAGAGCCTTGCCAATTTGTAGTCATTTGCTGGGGTGTTTTAGTGCTTCAGTCTGGTCTCTGTCATTTCTGAATGAGAGAGGCTGCAAGGCAGGACTTTTCTGGCCTGCACATCCAGTTCTGTTCTGTTCTGTTGCACATGCAGTGTGTTGTCCATATGGGCAGAAGGTATGCAAGACCAGAGAAGAAGGGGATGGAATGGAAATTTTCAGGATCAGCACATTGGGAAAATAAACTTTTTTTGCTTTGCATCTCCCCACCATGCCTTCCCAGACCCATGCACATGCTTCCTTTGCTTGAGAGTGGTGGCTAGCAGAAACCTTTATATTGATGAAAGCCAGACTGCTAGCCTTATGATACAATTTCACTACAAAGGCCAGTGACAAAAGGTAGTGCCAGTCCTGTTCCAAGAATTAGTTTAGCTGTAGACCTTGCTCTCCTGAAACTAGATGTTTACTGAATATGTGATGCATGCATAGCAGGGGCTCTGGCCTAAAGCCAGAGATGTGTTTGTGGAATATTAGTGGCAATTTTGCAGGCAGAAAGAAAAAATTATCTTTCCATTAATGCATGTAAATTCTGGGCATAACAAAATAAATGCCTCCTATGCTAGCTGTGGTTATTTGCATAAATCATGTTATGTTAACAAAGGGATTCACAGTGTCAGGAAGGAAATTGAAAACTGGCACAAACAAAACCTTGGTAAGGAGATTCAGGTGTTTCTCTACACAATCTTGCAGTCTGACTTTAAAACTTGTTCCCTGTGTTTGTTCAGGGTGAGAGGGCTGCAGGAGAAATGTGTCTGCATGGTTTTTTTTTTTTTTTCTTTTTTAGAGGAAAGCTGTCAGATCAGGTGCACTGGAGATACAGCCCATTTCCCTCTCTATGGGAGCATATGGAGAAGTGGAGGTGTCCAGACTTCCTCCTGCTGAGAGGCCCAGGGGAGTGCTCTGTTAGTGTCTAATAACTGTGACTGAAGAGGGCTTGAACTGAATCACTGCTGTGATGAGAGGCACCCAGACAGAATGGGATTGCCTTAGAATGGTTGCCTGTTCAGGGCAGACTTGATTTCCTCCATGTTACTTTGCTGTGATGTCAGTGACTGGGCTGTAGGAGCCATCTCTGCCATGGACACAGATGCGGAGTGTAGGAAGCATTTTTGACAAATATCTCACTATGAAGATGAAAAGAATCAAAATCAATTTGATAAGGGCAAACTCTCCCAACTGATAATTATATGCAAAGTCTGCCTGTTTTCTTAGGGATCATTCTGTGCCATTGAAGAGTGCAGTCCAAAAGAATAACTTTGGTGTAAAAGGCAGCTGCCCTTAGTGTGTTCAGAGCATCTCTGCTCACGCTACAGCAGAGGTGCTGGTCAGCTTGAGTTCACAGACCTGAGTTTATAGATACAGACTTGGGGCCAGCTGTTTTCATGTCTGATACTAAGAATAGTTTTGTCTGTGTTGGTCAGTATTTCAGATTAATAAATATTTGTAAATAGAGACAATAGTCTATAGGCTTTGCCTGAGGTTATTAATTTTATATGCAGTTTTTTCTGAATAGAGGTTTTTCTCACAAATGTTTTGATTTTTCCAGGAGTAGTATTGCTGCCAAGTACAACTAGATTAAGTGTTTTCATTTGAACAGTTTATTAACTGAAATGTGCAGATTTATGTTGACTGCATCTATTTGTCAATTTAGTTTGAACTTGGCAAGTATTTATGAAAAAAGAAATGGGAAACATAAAAATATTATGACATTTAATATAAAAATATTTTGACTTTTCATTTTTCACAATGTCTCAATGTTTAACTTATTTGAAAATTATTTATATTCCCAGTCAGTGAAACCAAAACCGTTAGGTTGCCAGTGAAATAAAATATTTTCATAGAAGAACTTAGGTTGGAAAGTGGTCTCTGGAGGTCTGTGGTCCAACTCCTTGCATAAAACAAGGTCAGCTTTTAAAAATATATTTGTCACTTTGAGACCTCCTTCTGTGACTGCAGCCTTTCAAAGATGATTGAAGGTGTTCTTTCATGGACAACAGGCGGCTCCCTCAGTACGTTTGGATGCAGCATTTCTCGTCCCATGAATTTATTTATATATGTCAGAAACTTTGGAGGCCTGACCTCGCCGTTGAATACCAGAACATATAAGGCATAGTGTGAGTACTTCAGCCCTATTTGGCTTTGAATTAAAAAAAAAAATCTCAGTGCAGAACATTTTTTGGGCTGCTTTTGCAGGGCAATTTTGATCCAGAAACCAAGGATATTTTCTGATTGGCATGAAATGATTTTCTTTCTTCTGCTAGTGTTGCCCATTTGTTCAGTGAACAAAAAATGCCTTCTGTTCTTTTATTTCCTGGATGTCAAATGTGATCTGTGCTGTGGCAGCACCTCCGTGGCCCAGTTCTTGTTCTGCAAACATGTGTTTGCATATAGTATAAATATTCATCTTAATGTCATAGTCCGACACACATGGTATTTCTGTTCTAGCAGTGAGCATTCTTCAGCAGATAATCAGATGTGGCTTATGGAAGAGAAAAGTCACAGAAAAGGTGCATTTTTCCATTGCATTTATTTACATGCTGAAGGGATATTTCTTTGTGCTGGCGAGAGAGCAGATATTCTTTGCATAATTTTTGATTATGGGACTGTTGCTTATGTTTGACTATAAATATAAAAGAGTAAATTTGCTGATCCAGATGGTTGTCCTAGATTGGTGCTCTGATAGAAATAGTCTTTTAATTGGTCTTTGCATGAAACCATGTGTCTGTATTTGGCACCTCATTAAAAGTCAGCATTGGTGTAAAACTAGAAGCTGTTTTGCTTTGTGGTGCTAGTGGTGTTGAATGAGCTGTTCCGTAATTCCAACCCATCTCAGTAGTCCTTGACACATTTTTTTACTCTGTATCTGCGTGAAATTGCAACAGTGACGTTAAGAGATATTGAATGTGACCCAGTTGCGTGCAGGCCTGTACAAATAGCTTGGTTTATAGGTAAAACTTCAGCTACCAATTTACTATTAAGCATGCTTTGCATTAAACAAATGTTTAGCGACTTTTAAAACTGGACTTGGGAGTGAATGAGAGATGACCCATCTATAAATACCTCCCTTCCTATAAAATTACCATTTATTGAGACTTTGAATTTATACTCTAGTTCATCTGATTTTCTGGGCTGATGTGCTTTATAGCTTCCTTTCAGCACCTCTGAAAATCCAGCTGCCATTGAATTTGCATACATGCATTTGTTAAAACTGAATTCCTGTCTGTTGGAGTTGTCGTTACTTAGCCTTTGCAATGAAAAAGGGTCAGAACTAGTTTCCATCTCCTCCTTAAGAAAAGAATAAATAAAATAGGAATTGAGAGGGAAATCCTGAGACCTCTTCCTAGCAAACAGGGGTGTTCAGCCCAGAGGCGGGGTTGTTTAACCATTGAGTGATAAACTCAGGGGACCGGGGATAATTGTTTGTCACTCAAGCAATTCATGTTTCCAACAAGCCGTCCAGCTCTTTCCCAGGCTGCAAGTTGGAAATGCTGCACTTGATAAAAGCTCGCAAACCAGTAAGAGGGAGTAGTCTACAACTAGTAATCGAAAACATCTGTTAGCAATACAGGCTAAACAACTAAAAAAAGCAGAACAAATAAACAAACCAAAAGAAAAAAAACAATCCAAACTTGACCTGTGGTGCTACAGTGTTACCCAGTGCATTGTTTTAGAAGACCTTAGTGACATCAGGCTAATATGACACTTGCAGATAAAAATATTTGTTTCTATGAAAACCTGACTTCTGAAGAACCAATACTTTAAAGATTTAGAAACAGGAGTCTTTTGAGGTCTAGTCCTCATTGTCCAGGCTTGGCTATTTCTTTGACTATTCCATCAAACACTTACTTCACTACATCATTAATATTCTTGGGGATGTGATGAGCTGAGTGATGGCATTTGTTCCTCCTGACTGATTCTGCAGAGATCCTGAAATGCCTTATCCTTTTGCATTTTAAAGCAAAAAAACCCAACACCTCTCCCCAACCAAAACCCTTCTTGAGTGGAGTGCTTATTCCTCTTTGAATTGTGGGAACTGTAGAGAGCTTAAAACTCTTGTGCTGTGTAGTTGTGCCAGTCATGGCTTGTATTAGCAGTCTGGTGCTGTCCTGGGAATCAAGTTTCCTCAGCTGATTGATCCATGGGACTTGATGGTCTTTTCTACTTACTGTGGTGTTTATCTTGCACTGACTGTAGAATCTGAAGATCCACATTTTAAAGACAATGTGTAAATGGTCTGCTGCTGTGATAGTATTAAAATTATGTTTGCTGATGGTATGGACTGTATAAATGTATCATAGTATTGCAGCATTTGTTCAGCATAGAATCTGAATGATTTCTAAACATGCGCAGATTCATTCTCGAAGTGCTCCTGTGAATGATAGAAATTAGAGAAATATTGGTTTGATGAGCATTGCAGCACATAAGCTGTTCACCAGATAAAAGTAGAGATGTCGTGGAGAGTAATATATTGAGAGAGAGGTGTGTAAAATCTACTCATCCCTGTAACAATTGCTACCTCCTTTTCTAACAGGCAGCTGGAGAGGGAGAAAAAGGTTGTGTTGAGGTTTTGTGGGTTTGGTTTTTTATTTTTTTTTGAGTCTTTGAAAAGGCAATACGCAAATTAACCTTTTCTCAGACGAGAAGGATGTCTTTTCACACTTTCAATGGGAAACCAAATATGCTCATCACTAAGCTTTCCATAGGAAATGAAAAGAGTTAGATGTTATAGAGAGATGTTTGTGACCAGCTTTTCCCATTAATCAAATTCTACAGCATTTACAACTTAATCAGAGGTCAGCATATATGCTATTATTTGGTAGTCAAGCAACCTAATTGCTTAAATTGCCTTTGAAAGAGCTTGAACTAGTATTTAATCCCAATACAACTAGATTTTTTTTTATCGCTTTAAAAAATTTTCCTACTATTTTAAATATGATGCACAAGGACTGATAAACCTTGATTGTAGCAAAGTTGGCTGATGAAGATGCACAGGCATCAGCTGAGCTCAGGGTCTGTAAAGCCACCATTTTCCTTCCTTGTGTTCAGCTCATGGTTTGTACACTGATGGTGCTGTCAGAGCTCCAGCTTTTTTAAAGTGATAATTAACTTTTCTCGGTGTTGGTAAAAGAAGATCCCCAAATGCTCGTGGTACCTTTTCAGGAGTACGTCTACTTCCTGTTGGAAGAGATCTGCTTTGTTTCTCTTTTCTCTTTCTCCTGGTATGTTGCTGCTTTAGGATGACTCCTTACAATTAATTACCTGGTGTGTTCCTATCTAATTTTAACAATATTTGGATTACATGTAGATGTTACATGAAGCATAGAGGATTTTTATGAAAGTATATGTATGAAATGCAGTGACTCAAGAGGTATGGCATCCTCTTAAGAAGAGGGATGGCATCAGTTTGGATCTTATATTGTTTGCTATTGGGAGCACTGAGGACAGAGAGATACAGATATGTTTAAAGCTGTGTGCTTAACTTTATAATTCCCTCTTCTTCTCCCAGGGCATTTTTTTCCTTTACATGCTCCTTAGCTGACATGAAAGCTGTGACTTTTAAAATCTGAATTTCAAAGGAGTTCTCAATATTTGCCTCAGATGTCATCTTTATCTGTAAATCCTCAACTATCCTTCAGTCTGCAGGTCTGATCCCTCAGCTTTCCAGAAGCCTGTGATCCTTTCTTGGTAGCTCCTTAAGCTAAATAAGGAGGCTCTTGCCTGCAGGTCTACATACCACTTGTCTTTCTCATCTGGGTTTCTCAGTTAAGGTAGAAAGCAAGCAGTCTGTGCGATCAGGAGGCTGGAGTTTGGTGGTGTCTGTAAAGTATCAGTAGATACTGACCTTGTTGCTCTCGCTGGGGTGGGTTTATGCTAGCAGGGTCACAGTTCTTTTGGGGGTATGCATTGTGACTACTGCTGAAAGGTTTTTGGAAATAGAAGGACTAAGTGCCATTAAACAAATTATTTGCATCTAGACAAGAGGGTCCAAGCTTTTCCTGGCACAAACTGTCCACATTCTGTGGACACAACTCTGTCCACATTCTGCCCCCTAAAGCTTTGAGGTTGCGTTAGTGTTGTTGTGTCCTGGATAAATAAGGAATTCTGCAAATACTGAGAAGAAAATGAGAAGCTTAGAGGATGGCAACCAAAAGGAAGTATTTAATTTGCAGCTCAAGAATAGAAAGGATAAGGGGGAATTTGGAGAGAGTCTTCTATGTTTCTACTCCTTGTATAGGTACATTCCATAGAACTTCACCGTGGAGTGTTTTTTTGTTGGATTGTACTTGTTTTCTGTATGTAGCCTGGAAATGTGGTTTATCTAAATAGGTAAAAAATATACCAATGCTGTAGTTATTAAATATCAGGTTAAAATTCAGTCACAAAAGTGTCATCTGTGTTGCCATATAGTCACTGTCTTGTGCTAACCATTCCTATTTTAGAAATGGGAGAATAGTCAATGGCTCTTCAAAAAGTAACAGCAGCTGAGGTCTCTATTCTGTTCCCCGTGAAAGACACTCTTTGAGGTGGGTAAGCTTTTAAATGCCTTTAGCATTTAGCACTCCAGTCTGGACTACTGATCCCTCAGCTTTCCAGAAGCATTTGATCCTTTGATAATAACTCCTCAAGTGAAATAAAAAGACTCTTCCATGTTAGGTCTAAGTACCACTTACCATCCTTCTCTCAGTAGTTTCTCACTTCAGGCAGGGAGGACCAATGTGCATTGCCAGTCGTGCACATAGCTGCCTCTAATATCTGAAAACAAAGGATCTCCACTTGCAAATTTTGGTTGTTGTTTGTACTTGTTAATAGTATGATTTCTATGCATTTTGATGTTCCCCCTATCAATACACCTGGGGTTCCAAGTAGACTTATACATACTGGTTAATGTGCAAGTTAAAAAACTCCAAAGATCATAAAAAAGGGTGACACCCTTCAGAATGGAGGTAGTAAAAAGGGAGCTAAACCTAAAGGGCGTATGCAGTGTTTTGTACCTCTTGCAGAAGACTGGAATCCTGCTGGCTTTGCAATCAGTTAGACATAATTTCTGTGATGCTGTTACGCTCTTAAAGGGAGGCTGAAGCTAGTTCATGTCATACTCCCAGGAACAGTGAAGGTCTAACTCTGTGTGCCTTTGTAACACCTGAAGCACCCAGGTGTCACAGGGAAAGGTACTTCAATTGAGAGAAAAGTTTAGGTTCTTTGAACATCTGATGTTGTTCTTTGCCCTTCATATCTGGATAAAGAAGTGTTGGTACCAGGATTGTCTTCTGTTCTAATGCTGTGCTGTTGGTGAGGACGATGCAGTCTGTTCTAAAGATCATTAAAAAACACAAAAAAACCCCCAAAACCTTTCATGCAGTATTTGGGACTGGACCTTCAAGGAGTTTTTTTTTTCCTCTGACTCAGCTGCCTGTTCAACTGCCAAATGTGCCTTTGGGAAGAGAAGACCCTTTGTTTGGTATTATTTTCTGTGTTCTGAAAGAGGGGGACAAAGATGCTATCCTATTGTTAGGAAGTGGTCTCAGATCCTTTTCTGAAAGATGTGCAATTACCATAAGGTGCTGTATTGCCACGTACTGTATGATTTATCCATCTTTCTGATCTCCTTGCTTTTCACATTTAGATGAGAAGTTGCTACTATAATACTTTTAAAAGGCACAAAAACTCCCTCTACATTAAGAGTCATATAGTTCCAAAATTCAAGTAATCCTTTCAAATTAAGTAATAGAGGCAGTTAGAGCATGAGAACACTCACTAAATGGGATAATATGAGCTTTTCCAGCACGCTCCTTCCTGTTACTTGGTAACATAGCAAAAGCAAAGACCTTTGAGAAGGGGTCTGAGGGAGAGGGGTTGACTCTTGGTTTAAAGACTCATACATTTGATTCATAATTTTTTCCCCTCTAAGTGGTTTGAATCTCATCCAGGCAGTTAGCAGTCAAATGATTTCATTGCTGCTATATGTGTGTCTGTATAATACATAGGGCTCATTCCAGTTGTCTCAGCCTCATCGCCAGTATCATCTTCTCACTATCATCATAATTCATTTGCTTTATAGCATTTAAGAGACTAAACAGGAGAGATTTGAGACTAAACAGGAAGAGAAACTTTAGTGTTCTTATTTGGTAACATAGGCTATCTACCTTCAAGTAGGGTGCATCAATGGGATTAGTGTGAAGCTGTTTGGGTTTGGTATTTCTATTATTGTATCTACACAGGAATAAAGAGAAAAATTAAATCTCTAGCTTTTTCACTCCTGCATCTTGCTTTGATTTTACTGCATCACCGGAAAGCTAAAAAAATGTAAAGCTTCCTTTAAACAGAATGTCTTTTCCTCTTTATTACTGTAGTGAAGTGCTCAAGTCTATGCATAATTGTTAGTATAATGGTTACTTTAAAACTCTCTCTTACGGTAAAACTTCTTGAGGTTCTGCATATTTGTATTTTCTGCATATACTCATTTCTTGGGTGGCAAATTACACCCATTAAACAAATATACCTGAAATCTGTGGGTTGTTGCTATTATGGTGATGAAGCTGAGTTGAAGTTCTGGAGTTATTTTATTAATTGCTGGAGTAGAGACATCTTCAAAGCAAAATATATCAGCGGGTGAAACTCTGGAAAGCAGCACTGACTACTGTAACTCCTTTGTACTCACGTAAGACTGTCTAGGCAGCAGCTTCAGTGAATGTGGTTTCCCTCTAGTGGTGCTCCCTGCGGTAGATGCTGCTCCTGTGATTGCCTGGCTGCCCCACTTACACCAGGAGTAGTCTTGAGCTTTGCTCTGTGAAAATCTAGTGTGTACAAATGATTCCTTAGGCAAGTTGTAGATGAGTCACAATATAGCAGCTTCTGAGTTCTGTATACCTACGCTGAAGCTTTTGTTGTCCTGATCCGTTAGGAACAGCAGTTTAAGGCATTTGGCAGATGTGAAGTGGTTCATATGACAGCCTTATCTGAAAACAAACATAGAGTCAGTGTGACTGAAATCGCTTTGAAGTTAATTTAATTAAACTCTTGTAAATCTTAGTTTTAAAAGCATGAACACTTGAGGTTATTTTACATACTTCTGTGTCCTTTTTTGACCTCCTTCCTGGCTGTTAATATAAAATAAAATCCCTTTCCTTAAAAGTGGAAAAAGCTCACTCAATAAAAATGGAAAACCATCTAGAACCATTAAAAATTAATAATACATTGAATATATAATAATGCTTAATTTTATTTTTACACAGTGGATTTTTTTTTTTTTTAGCTTGAAGTTGAAATATTTTGGATGTTTTCTAAATCAGAATAAAATTATTTTTGGATAAACTGAAATATCCTTTCATTAAAATTCTTGTTTAAACCCTTTTGAGGGGATCAAATTACTATTAACACAAACATTTTCCTGTTAAAAATTATTTTTCTCTAGATACACAATAGCTGTGTAGTGTCTAAGGCATTAAAATTTGGCAGCAGTGAAATTTATGTAAACAAGGACCAAAACCTACTAACTCCAATGGAAAAACCTCCACATAAATGCAGTTTGTGCCATGTGTGACCTGTGTGATATATGCAATCCAATTATCTCCCTGTTCTCACAAGTTACATTCATGTCACCTGAAAGACATGCAACTTAATTTCTGTGCTAAGTTTTGTATAAGAACATTAGGAAAAAGCTGCAACTGTGTTGAATGCTGCCGGAATCTGTGCTAAGCCTTGTTATTGGCCAGGGTGTCTGCAGTGAAAATAACAGTTATTCAGTATGGTGATACATGTATTTGTAGCAAAAGCAAGGAAATGTGTTGTGTTTTGTTGGGTTTGGTTTTGGTCGTTTTTTTTTTTT